>JANHGC010007991.1:238846-253195 GCA_027560395.1 Boaedon fuliginosus
GTGTTGTAAAGCTCTGATAAGCAGTATATAACATCTGAGTGCTATTGCTATCTATGTTGTAAGCCACCAAGAGTCCTATGGGTGGCATAAAAGTGTAATTAATTAAAAGAAACATATCTCACTATTTCTGTTAACAAAGGCATAGGAGGAAGGCTCTTCTGGCTGCAGAGAAGAGTTAAGAATTTCAAGAACTATTGGAAGGAGAGACTCCTTGGAGATAAAGCAACAGAGGAATCTAATGAAAATTGGGTTGTGAAGGGTTCCAGGGACCTTAAGCTCTCATTTCAGATGGTTAATATGATTCATACATATGTTTTTACACAATGGGTACTTTAGATATCGTATCACTGCCGCCTCGAGTTCCCCTTGCCGCCTCGAGTTCCCCTTCGGGGTGAAGAGAGGCGGGGTATAAATCTAATAAAACTGAAAAAATTGAAATCACCCAAACTGGCCTTATGCAAAATGGTTGCATTAGAACCCAGATGGGTCTAGACCAATTTGCCAGAGCCAACTCACCCCAGGACAACTTGTCATGCTCAACTCGCCACAGGACAATTCAGTGCCGTATTAACTGTTTCAGTCAGTTACTTTTATTATTGTTGGCGACATTTTCATCAAAATCATTTTAACTCTTGTATTTATGAATTGACTTCCTTTGGTTTTATTATTATGGGTCATGGGCCCATCAAAATTAATTGAACTTTGCATTTGACGAACTGCCCCATGCCGAGTTGTCCTGCGGTGAGTTGGCCACAGCAAATTGGCTATGGTGACTTGGCTGTGGCAAGCTGTTCCATTCAGAGTTTAGATGGTAAGCAAAGCTACAGCTGGTCTTTCAGGGCGGTGTCATCAGCCCAAAACACTTGAAGAACTCCAGTAGCCGGTACCCTTCAGTAAATACTCCCCCCTGCCTTCCCTAAGTGTCATGGCATAAATACTATAAATGCATTGATGTTCTCTAGAATCCAATTGGACTCTCTAGAATCTAACAGGCAAATTATGGTTAATCTGGAAGAGCTGAGGCATGTTTTCGGTTCAAGTGGTGATAAATGAAGTCATTTCATAAAGCCTTGTACCATCAGAGGGCCTTTTAAAACATGCTTGTATTCCCATCTAAAAATGCAGAAATCTATCTTATAGTTTCTAGTTCTGCTTCTATTCTGAAGCCAAATCAACCTAAGGCTACATTTCAAAAGCAGTGGGTTGCTTCTTCTTGTTGTCGTCCTTAATCTAATCTGGCTTCTCAAAAGACATTGTGAGCGAAAAGGTAATATCTGGAAGCAAGCGTTTTTATTTGCAGAGAGAGAAAATTCCTACGATTTCTTTTTAAAAAAGAAATATTGAAAATAGTTGCTTCAGACCCTTGTTAGAAGAACACATAATAATACAATTATCCAGAGTCTTCTATCTATGGAACTATGCCAGAAGTCTTCAGCCTCTCATTTAAAATGAAATACTATCAGAAATAAAAACAATGTTATGCAGACCAGGGAAATCTGTGGACAAGGCAGACAATAAGGGACCATTTTAATTAGTTATAACTATTATGGTTATAAGCCGTAGCATATAACAATTCATTTCTCTCACCTAGCAAAGACTGGTCTCACTTCTATGCAAAAGCGTGCAGCAGTATGTGCCCAAATGCAATTGGTTTGATTCAGCAGTGAGTCAAATTAAACAGTTTGCTGGTTTTCCTTCTACACGCTCTGAACATCTTTTTCACAATGTAGTGAAAAGAGGATTTTGTTGCTTTGGCATCTTTTGAACAAAAGCATTTATTGCAAATGGATTCAATGCCATTTGTAAAACAGAACCGAATCGCATCCTCTGCCCTATAATTTTAAGGCACAGATTGTATTACAGCTAGCTACTAGTAAAAATCCCATCATGACATAGCTGCAAAGGAGGACTTACTGCTGCCACCAAATATTCTCACGTAACTGAGGCTCCACCCACATCTGGGTCATATTTATTATTCTGCTATTACATCATAATTTGCAGCGCCAGAGAGAGAAAAAGAATTCTCAAGAGATCGCAATATAGAAATATCTTTGACCAGAATTCCTGGTTACGTGTACAAGCTTAGGATCAAACTGAAAAAAGGAGAGAAAAAAAACAAAAGCTGAAAAAGTTTATTATCTCAATCTGTTGTAAGAATAGATCTGAGCTGGGGTGATGCTGTGGTTAAAGATACTGAACAGGACTCGAAAGACGCAGGTTCAAACATACTCTTGGCCTTAGAAGTACATTTATTTATTTTATTTACTTATTTGTTTTATTAGATTTATACCCCGCCTTTCTTCCCCCAAGAGGGAACACATTGGGTCATTTGATTCAACTCACCTTGCAGAGTGAAAAAGTTGAAGATTTTTTTTTTAATTGAAGAACTTTGGAGAGTTTAACAAATAACAGTTTAACGAATAACACACCAGTAGTAAATAAACATGTTGAGGCTGATGGCAAAATCTTCCAAACAAGTCCAAGCTATCCTCAGAAATAATGTGCTGAAATTCTGTCTTCATATACAGTATGGTAAAGTGTAGAAAACAAACCCAAAACTCATAATGGGTGAGTAATTTGTCAAGGGAATCTCAAATGGTTGAGACAGAAGCTAAGATTTTTAACAATACAGCCTTAGAGTGGGAGAAACTTCTTGTTTCTTTGTCTTTCCTTCATCTCTGTCTTATCTTTCCCTTCTTCCTCCCCCTTTTTAATTGAAAACAGAATTTATTACAGGAGTTTATACTATAATCAAACAGGCAAATCCATTCATCTCAAAGAAGAGAAGAATGAAAGTGTTTTTCCTTACCTTTACAAATATGTCATAGAACAAAATTTATAAAAAGGAGTTGGGGGCTGGATTAGAAGACCTCCAAGGTCCCTTCCAGCTCTATTTTGATTCTGATTCTGAATTGTCAGAGACAATAAAGACTAAGAAAACTAATTTGTATAACTACAAATTCTAAAAACCATCCTGAAATCTTTAAGGCATTAACAAGAAATTGCCTGATTTCAGCTAGTACTTTTAGTGCTTGTTATCAGTAAATCATTTGATGAACAATAGATTCATTAATTCATTATGGATGAAACTCAGATCTCTCCAGAATAAATGTGATCTTATATATATATATATATATGTATTATAAGAGACAATATATCTTATATATATCACACTAATTCTACTTTACCTTCAGTCCAACGCAACATATCTCCTTTATATTAACGTTACTTTATAAAAAACAGACGAAAAATTCTACCGGATGAGGCAAAGCCCTGTCTAATCCAGATTCTTATGAACAAGAAGCTAATATTTAAGGTATGAAGCCATATAAATATGCATTTATAGTTCTATGTTTCATGAACTTGTCTACTTTCTTATAAAGCATCAGAATTGGTGGCTATTAAACTCTGTTGTTGTAAATCCTGTAATTTCTTATGCGTTATATAAAGAAATACTGTCTCTTATTGGTCCTGCATCTTCCCGTATTTTATTTCAATTAAAGACTGAGAAACACAAAACTTTACTCACATTACGCTAGTTTTACAGTATATGCCACTCTTATATTCCCATCTCTTGCCCATCTTCTTTCTAAACTAATAGGTCACATATGTTATAATTAGTCTTGCACATAGTTCATTTTAGGCTTTTAATAATTTCAATTGTTATTTTTATAACTGCATGGCGGTTATCCTGTTGGATCAGAGTGCTTGTAGAACACCACAAAGATTTAGAAGTCAATCTCATGCAGCGCGCGTTTGACAGGCGATCGGGAAGCGTGCCCACAAAGCAGGTAACCAGTGAACTGGTAGGAACCCATTCCAGAATGCAATGACTGGAACAGGATGCAGTTTTTCAAGTTTTATGCTTGATGATTCCTATCAGGGCATTGTCAATCTAACAGTTCTATGTTCAGTCCATTTGTATTGTAGTTTAATCTGCTGTAAGCCTCCTCAAGTTCCCTTTGACCGGGGAAGAGAGGCGGGGTATAAATCGAGTTAAATAAATAAATAAATAAATAAATTCCTAATTATTGCTAACATGGAATTAGCTACACCCTTATTTGACTTTTACTTTGAACTCATGATCCCCTTCTTGACAATATTTGTTGGATTTATTTCAGAGTTCTGCCATTCCGTGAAGAAAGCTAGTGTTACCGCATTTTGACATGCATCCACAGCTAGCCTAACAATATTGATAGGACTAGTCTGCAAAAGAATGTTGATTTGAGTTTAAATTCTTTAATCCATTTTATTAACTTTCAAAAGCTGTGCTTCTGACTAAGCTAAAAACTATCTTATTTTTCATAGACTCCTAAAATGGACCAGCATTTTCTATCTTTAAGAAAAAGGGGAAAAAATGCTAGGCATATAGGCTTCTCCAGCACAGTATTTTAGGCTGCCATTTCTGGTAGAGTTTATTTACAAAGTCATGCCAGGGCAATTTTGTATTAATTCTTTGCTCACTGTGTCAGACAATTTATTAAAAAGAAATTAGGAAGAGAAGAAATTGCTTATTTTACTGTTAGCAGAATATCTGGAAATAGGTAAAGCTTCACTGGGTTCTTGCCCACTTCCAAAATGAAATGTTGCAAAAAAATCTCACCCATACATTTGTATTCAGAAGGTGCCTTCCCATTCAAAACCGAGACAGGTGTTTATCAGTTCAATTCTCCCACAGGAGGCTGTCCAGATTAATTTGAACGTTTCCTCCTCTACTTTCTTACAAGCAAGCTTTCAGTTGTTCGTGACAAAATGCAAAATCATTTCCAAAAGATCTGGGGTGGAGGGAGGCAGCAGGAGAGGACTGGATAAGAATTCAGAAACTGGCTGTACAGTTCTGAAATTTCTTTAAAAAAAAGAAAAGAAAAAGATCTAACACATTCCATTTTCACCTAAGGTAACTACAGCATTTCCCCAGACAACAAAACAACCCATGAATTTAAGACAACTTCACAAAAGGAAGACAGAGGAGGGAAAAGAAATCAGAGTAAAAAAAAAAATTCTATGCAATGCCCAGCTACCTTATCTAAGTCTCTCAACTCTTGCTGGAGGAAATCCTGGTGACTACCTGCTCCCCAAAAAATGTGTGCATATTTGTTTTTCTAAATGTATCTGCCAGAACCATATCAAATACAGAAAGTCCAGAACACATATGGAGATAATGACACTAATGGTACTAGTAACTGAAGCAGGTGTTCCTTGAAGGACAAACACAACAGGAATATGGCATGCATGTAATATGAACTTAGGAAAACCTTACCTTCTCAAAACATGAATAATGCATAGTCAAGGAATAAGTGTAGGAATAAATGAATTTACATGATTTGGCATGGGTCACTTTAGATTATACTATTCAAGGTACAAAACTACAAGAGGCAATGAAGCAACAATAAAATTCAAATATGCTCAACTACAATACAATAAAAGGGTGTTTCACTTCTATTAGAATTAATAGTCGTCCAATGAAGAATTCTAAAAGGGTGTAGTAATACAAAAGTAACAGAGATGAAAAACTTGGAAGTATGCATAGGGTATAGGGAAATTTAGACTGGGTAGCTGAAACAATATGCAAAATAACAAATTACAAAACTTTTTTGCATAGATAATTTTATTTATTTATTTGTTTGCTTGTTTGTTTGTTTTTATTAGATTTATACCCCGACTCATTTCCCCAGTCAGGGTTTATTTCCAACACCTGCTTCAAACATCAAACATCAAACCCAAAGTCTACAGTTATCGTTGTATACACAACACTGGAATCAACCAGACTGGAAGCAAATAATGCAAGATTTGACTTGGAAAACATACAGTCAGACTATAAGATCAACCACAGAGGCAGATTCGGAACCTTTAACTTGTGTGAAAGAGGAGCTGTGGAGCTATGAGAATAGATGAGAGACACTGTGAACACTGAAATGAAAAACAATGTCCTAAGTTTTTGTTTTAAGAAAGAAAAGACCCAAGAGGTTTTCAGAACAGCCTAACCAGTGAGATGAAGGGAAAATGGAAGATGAAAGCTTTGGGCAGTAAAAAGGATACATAAAAATGAAGCAAATGGCCAACAAAAAGCAAGAAGTGGCTTGGGAAGAGACTTCATCTGAATATGTCAACAAATAGGGGAATTTTACCCATGGAAAGAAAAATGAGATGTTTTGAAATAGCTCACAGAAAATACATCAAAATTCACAGAGTGGAAATACTCAATAGTAATCCAGAAAGAAATCTACAGTACTGTTTTAGAGGCAGATAACGTTGCAGAAGAATGGAAAGATTTTGACTTAAACTTTTTACAAATGTTATAGAATGCCATAAATCTTTTCAGAGGAAGAATATATTGGAAAGTAAAGTATAAGAGGCAATAGACTATCTGACAAGAATGGAAAGAAAAAAGCACCAAGCACAGATGAAACACCCCCTGGATTGATAAAAGCTTTAGGAGAAGAGGCAGTTAACACGCTAACAGCTCTGTTTACTGAATACAGCAAGATCTCTTGTTGTACAGATAATTCTAGAATGTAGAATATAGGAAGGCTGATGGGCATGCCAGAAGACTCAATTATTCTTTTGCGGAGTTTATACAGCAATAGCAATAGCACTTAGATTTATATACTTTACAGCACTCTCTGGGCAGTTTACAATGTTGGCAAATTGCCTTCGACAATCTGGGTCCTCATTTTACCAATCTTGGAAGGATGAAAGACTGAGTCAACCTTGAGCCCCATCAGGACTGAACTCCAGGCTGTGGGCAGAGTTTTCCTGCAATCCAGCACCTTAATCACTGCTCTACCAGGACTCTTTATTTTAAAAAAAAAACTTTAAGTACTGAGTTTGGAGAAACAGACAAAACTTGGGTTCATAATCTTGATAGCTGAGCAAAGTGATTAAGCAAGATGCTATGTGACCACTTCATTCAACAAATGCAATCCTGATTTTCCTGGTTGTAGTTATGAAGCAACTATGTGGGTGCCTGGGAGCTCCCACCATACCCAAAAAGTTCAGGCCCTCTCTTTGCCCCCATTGGGGAGGACAATCATGAGAACAATAGGAAAAGTTCTAGAGTACACTATCATTTTGGAAGGCTCAGAACACTGGGGTTCCTAACATTTTTGCCAGATTTGTGTTTGTCCCTCCAGGATATAGGAGGATTTCTCCTGCCTGCCTGGAGGGGAGGAGAAATTCCTCAGGTTGCTGGGAGGATTACCTCTAATCCAACATATCCTCTGCTTACAACCTTCCCTGCCAGTTTCCCCATTGGCTTTCTGGGGAAGCCTGCAGAGAGTATTGCAAATGCAAAATCACCTGAAATTATGGGGGGGGGGAACAGACGGGAGGGGAGGGCTGTGTAATTTTTTTTATGACAGCTGCAGATGCTTATGGAATATAAGGCACCCATTCTGAAGCCATTATGACCTCAAGCAATCATTAAATGACCAGTTGTAAATTAAGGGCTACCTGTAGCTTAGAATAGAGTAGGAAGTACGTATGTCAAGAAAACGTCCTCACTGCTGTTTAATTTATAAAGCAAACATATGAAGAGCAGGATTGGCAGAGTGACAGCTGGAATCAAATTGGTGGCTGAAACACAAGCAATTAGAAATATGCAGACAACCACCATCTTCTTAACTGAAAACAAAGACAGGATTGTTATGAAAGTAAAAAAAAAGGTAAAGTGAAATCTGGCTTAATGCCAAATATTAAGACAAAGATAATGTCAACCAGCATGTTAGTGAATTCAAAGTTAATTACAAAGAACTGAAGGCCAAGAATAAAGATGCACAGTGTCTTGGTGAAGTGGAGAGAAGATTAATCCTAGGGACGGTGGCAATGACAGACTTAAGGAAGAAGAAACTGTAAAGACATTTCAATGACAACAAAAGATCAGAAGCTTTTCAGAAACAAAAGCTTACAGCAATGGTAATTGACAATTGTGAAAGATGGACCCTGAGAAAAAAAAGTCCAGAGAGAGAAGATTGACATCTTGAAATAAGGGGTGGGAAACAGTTACAAAGAGCAAGAAGAATTAATCAAGTGGTCCTAAAAGAAATGAAGACTGACTCTCCCCCAAGGTGATCCTGAGCAAATGAAAACTTATGGAACTTTGGATATGTGATAATGGGCTATTGGCAAGTTGAGGGAAACAGAAAAAAGGGAAGAAAAGCTGATAAGGAGGACAGATAGGAATCAAGGGAATCATTGGAAGCGTTATATTATCTCCATGAATTGAGATGGTATATTAATTTGATAGCTGCCATTGAAATTTACTTAGATGCTAAATGTTCTAATAGCTGATGTTTGGCAATCTTGCCAACCATTGGCCAAAGCCATTGTTCCTACTTTCCTACTTTCTGCTGATTCCTTTGTTTTTGTATGTTTCTTCTATTCTTACCCACTGAATGAATGATGTCTTCAGTTCACAGATATCTTACAAGGCAGCATCTGTCAACCGTAAAAAATGTAAGATGTGTGGACTTCAGCTTGAAGTTGAACTTACACATCTTACAGTTGCCAAGGTTGAGAAACACAGATGTAAGGTTACATCAACCACACTATCTCCCCAGCACTACCTAGGTAGTCTTCAAATTCAAATGCAAGGATGTCCAAGGAGACCACAGGATCATTAAATGAGTGAGTGCAATCTTATCTTCATTCCAAGTATCTACTAAAGACTTGTCTCCAATGCAAACTCTGCCATCTCACTGATCTATTCTCCATTTGAACACAAAGTTAGAAATTCACAAGATAAAATTAAACATTTACAAGCACACCAGCACCACATTACATTTATAATTCTATAATGTTTCTGTGTATCTACCATTGGTAGTGACTCAGTGATGTACTCCTACACACACCTGTAATTGCATTCATTCCCCTGCATGGACTTCAATTGGACATGATGTACTGTATGTTCAAGTCTTTCCCCATTACATGCTGTACCTTCAGATTTTTCATTTCATGGTTTATTTAAGGCATTATCCATTTCCCCAAAGAACCTACTTAAAGCATGCAAATATCATAACCACTTGCTGCTCTATTCCTAAGAAAAAGAATCAGTAAGATAAACAGCCATTCATTGTTCAGCTAAGAACTCTGTTCTTTGTGTTCCTGAAATCTCTTTCTGTGAGATTTTCAAAGAGAAAATTGACTTCCAGGTGCGTTCAGACTTGATATAGGAGTCATTCCGCATAATGACTTTTAGATATCAGTAAAATTTGATTAGTAACAGGTATAATAACATCATTGAAAAAGAGAAGGCTGCAAAAATATTTCTCTCTCTTCTTTGCACACAACGTTTCCCATAAACATAGGAAGACAGACAGGCATTAGGCCAGAGATTTCTTAGTATTTACAAAAAAAGGAAAAATAAGAATAGTATTGCTGCACAAGTAATCAAAAGAGGTCTGGTAGGACTTTTTCAGGCTAATGCGTAAAAAGAAGATGCAAGTTTTGTCAGTTACAGCATGCTTCCTCCATAATGGAGTCACTAATTTATTTCTTTATTTGTTTGTTTGTCAAACATGTACAAGAAAGCAGGTATAAGTATAAACATAAACATGAACAAAGGAAGTAAATACGGATAAATGGGGACAATTAGACAGGGATGGTAGGCACGCTGGTGCGCTTCAGCACACCCCCTTTATGGATCTCTTAGGAATGGGGTGAGGCCACGGTACACAGTTTGAGGTTGAAGCTGTGAGGGTTTGATGCTGTAACAATGGAGTTGGGTAGAGCATTCCAGGCACTGACCACTCTGTTGCTAAAGTCGTATTTTCTGCAATCAAGTTTGAAGCAGTTTACCTTAAGTTTGTATCGAATGTTTGCCCATGTGTTATTGTGGTTGAAGCTGAATAACCCTAATAATAACAACTTAATAATATAATAATAACCCTAATATGGAATTTAAAATGGGATGTGAGGTGTGAAAAGAGAATCAAACCTTCCCCACCCCTCCAATGTCCCTGCCATTTTGCAGGGCAAAAAGTTAAAAATTTACAGTCTGGATAAAAGGGGAAGAAATTGCAATGGACTCAAAACAAAGACTAAATTGTAGTAAAAGGCTCCAACCTATTCAGATGAGCATTCCTTCACTGGATGCCAGTTTTCCTGCTATATTAATAACAAAAAGTCCCTTCATCCAAGAGATTGCCATCTCTATCTGCAATGTTAAATATGTGGAAACTTCAGACTCAGACCTGACCATAGAGCATCCGTTTTGGAAACCCAGCTAATTGTACTTCCTTAGAATTGCTAGAGGGAAGGTGCTCATTTGCAGACCCTATAGTATGGGAATAAATTTACCTCTGATTCAAGCAACTGAGTCCCCCCTCCCCATTATTATTATCCCTGGCTCAGAAGCACACCTCATTTCTTTCTAACAGAGGGAGGGAGAGAGGAGAAGATAGCAAACAAGGTGATTATGCAGATGCAATCGATATCTGCCCCGCCCCCACTGCCAGTAACGCCCCTCTGGATTCTATGTGGCACAAATTAGCCAAGCTTTGGACAAAATTATTAATGGACTCATGTTTGATTTGAGGATTCAAAACAAGGGAGAGTAATACCAGAACATTTCAGCCTCCAAAGACACTTTGCTGCAAATCTCAAAATTTGGAAAAAATTGAATCCCTCCCACTCAAAAAAATGAGAAGACAGCCCCAAGACTTTAACAGCACAAATGAGAGATTGTTGAGTTCATACTGTATATATCAAAAGGTTTCTGGCTATCTCCAAAGGTCTCTACAAATGCAGTGGGTTTTTTTAACATGTTACAACTGTTGATCAATGAGGTATTTGTAGCCTGCCTCACATGTAACCTGTATCTCTATAACCAACCTTTCTTCTCCTTTCCCACCCAGTCTCCTCCCAATTTAAATTCTACATCAGTCTAGCCCAGTGATGGCTAACTTTTCAGCACCAAGTGCCCAAAGTGCGTGCGCATCCCTAAAATGCAATGCATGTGCATCCCTGCACATATGCCCCCGCCCTCCACATCCCCCCACCCCCATGCACATGTGGATGCCCTGTGCATGCACATGTGCCCTGCACATGCATGCACATCCCCTCTGCATGCACCCCTCCCCCACATGCGCCTGCCCCCCATGCATGCATGGCAGAGACCTGAAGTCCAGCTGGGCGGCAGGAGGAGCGTGTGCATGTGTGATGGAGCTGAGCTGGGATGACGGCTCGCGTGCCCACAGAGAGGGCTCTACATGCCACCTCTGGCACCTGTGCCATAGGTTCACCATCGCGGGTCTAGCCACTCCATGCATCTGATAAATTTTGCTGAAGTTCACAACATGAGTCTTTTAATAAAATGTGTTACTGGAAAGGATACTAACAATCTTCCCCTGATTTTTGGCTACCGGAGACTAACACAGCCCTTCTAAATATACAGAAGTATGTGCACAGGCGAGTGCGTATACACATATCTCTCTGTCCATGTAGTTGTGTTTCTCTATCTACCTATCCAAAATCTTGAGGATGAATACAGTTTGCAAATATTCCCCTTCCAAAGATATTTTCATTAACAAAGAAACTATCAGGAAAAAAATGGTAATGTAGCTAATGACAAGATTTAATCTAATATGATTAAATTTGAATAAATTACTCCCTCTTTCCTGAATCCCTCATAATTAAGATTACATTTATGATTCTATTCTCCATTATCCTGCACAATCCCAAGAAAAGCTTTTAAAAAATATGATACATCATCCATAGAAATGCATTTCAGTAGCACAAGGGAAAGGCTGCCTCCAGATTGTGGGAAACTTTGCCTTGCCCTATGGAATGCAATTGGACTCCTTTTTCTTTCTTTTTTTCCTGGTTGTTCAAGCCCAAGTCAGTCCTTTCAGACAAGGTTTTAATTTACCATCAAGCCTGACCTGCTGGATGATTTTCACATTTCTTTTAACGGGATATTTTATTTCTTATTTTTCTATTTTAAAAAAGATGTGCTTGTGCTACTAAGTGGGAGGAAAAATAAATTGAAGACACAATTGACATCAAAAGTCTCTCTTACTTACCCATAATACAACAATTACAATAGTAACAACACAATGTTATTTACGTATCCTAACTGCTTTTTCAGGAGGCAACTGGGCTTTCTTGTTTTTTCTTTGAAGATGTTTTGCTTCTCATCCAAGAAGCTTCTTCAGTAATGAGTATAAATCCTTCCATTCCCCACCATCCAGTTGGAGCTGAAGAAGTTTCTTGGATGAGAAGCTAAACATCTTCAAAGAAAAAACAAGGAAGTCCAGTTGCCTCCTGAAAAAAACACCTTTGGGACAACCATGACTGAGAATCTCTGTAAACTTTATTCACAGTTCTTACTGGATCTACTCCAACAGTTTTACAACACAACTCAAATATTTTAAGTGCAATTAATAAGTAAAATAAAAGCATAACTATAACATTAACAGAGTCCTACGGGAATGGGGCAGCCTATAAATTTAATAAAATAATAAATTAATACACATTAAAAACAAATTGCAGAAAGCATTCCCACCTTTAAAGCTCAAACTTATAGGATTGCAAAGTAAAAAAAATAATCACCTAGTCCTGAAAGGTCGATAATTAGGTGAGCTATGAAAACAAGCAACCATATACAGTTATCAGATGTTGATCTTGACAGAAGAAAAAACTTTAATCTTAGAAGGTAACAGCACTTCACTGATCTTGGCTGATCGCAAAAAGGTAGTTAGCCCTTGTAAAACACTATAAGATAATCACTATAAGCCAGAGTGCAAAAAACGGTGAAAAAAATCATTGAAGAAAGTTACAGTACAAGTAGTACTGTAATGCTGTTAAAAATGGCGCCACAGGCGGCAGCCTTGGTAAAATGCTCTCTAGAACAACTAGACACAAGGACAGTTTTTCCCCGAATGCCACCCCTCTGTTAAACAATTAATTCCCACAACACTGTCAAATTATTTACTAAGACTGTATTACTATTACTCTTCTCACTCTTACTAGTACTTACCTCATCCCACTTATGACCATGTTGTATCTTTTACAATTTATATTATTATTTGCAACAATCACTAAGAGTCTCATCTCATGATCCTTGCCAAATGTACCCTATTATTATTATCATTTTCCTTTATGTACACTGAGAGCACATGCACCAAAAACAAATTCCTTGTGTGCCCAATCACACTCGGCCAATAAAGAATTCTATCTATATCTGTTGCAAGAAAACTGCAGTTGTGTGCAAATGTTTAGGTAGCTCTGGCCTGTAGAGGTGTCTGCAGGACCTCAAGTTTTTTTTTATCATCAAAATGATGGAAGCAATGTTGCACTGCAAGCTCCAGTCCTTTTGTAAACGTGTGCAATGTCACGATTCATATATGACATGGGCAAAGCTTGCATGGCACTGGTACAGCAGTGCTTTTGTCATTTGCCATCCCCCCACTCTTCCCCGAGAGATGCCTCTGTCAAATTGAATGTTCAATGAACCCTAAGTGAACAGAAATAGATGCAACTCTATGTGAAGTTATAAAGTTAACTCACTTCCTGCAAACCTGAAAGTACACTTCTTTTAGTCAGAACTTTGTAATGCCTCCTTCAGCAGAAATAACAACTTCCAAATAGTTTTTAAAGCCAACAAGAAGGCTTTCTTTTTCATTACTTTACTTTCCCCCTACTCTTCTTTGCCACTCAGGAGGATTCTTGCATATTGCAAAGCTCCCCACAGCAATATTTCAGCCTGGGAAAACCATTCCAATCCTTCCCTTCTCCTTCACAATTGATGTGGAAGTCTGTTTTGGATTGCTGCTTTGCCGAAACAGCCATTCTGTTTTCAATTGTTCTGATCTAATAGTGGGAAGGGGGACGTAGTGGCATAGAGGCTTAATGATACTGGATGTGCTGAATGATTGCCACCACTCTGATGGTTTGAGTCCAGCTCTGCAGGACAGGGTGAGCTCCCGCCTCTTGTCCCTACTATCTCCTGCTCACATGGCAGTATGAAGACACTGTTTGCAAGCAGATGGATTTTCCCGCAATTTTGATGCTGGGAAACTGCTAGGTGTATTCTGCGCAGAGAGATGGAACCAGCGCTGGATCTACCCAGATGTGAGTGGCAGAGGAGCAGTGGAGGAAAGTCCCAGATGAGCTGGCTTCCTCTGAGAATACTGTAGGCCAGCTGATGTGAAGCTAGTTTGCCCTGTTGTGGTGCATCAGTGCAACTATTGACTATCAGCTATCAGGTTGTCTGCAATGTGCACAACATTGTAACCTCCTTGACCTTGTATGCCTTACGGTAAATCTGTATCTTTATCTATAAAAGAGAGGTGGGGTGTGGATGTGTGTTTGTATGTGCTTTATACAAACTTTCAGTTCTGCACCAATCTA
>JANHGC010007991.1:275673-288136 GCA_027560395.1 Boaedon fuliginosus
ATAGATAGAGATAGATAGATAGATAGATAGATAGATAGATAGATAGATAGATAGATAGATAGATAGATAGATAGATGTGAATTGAGGATGGATGGATGGATGGAAAAATTGTCACCTAAGCAATACTATATGTCCTAAACTCCCAATACACTGCGATTGGATCCACACAACATGCTAGGTTAAAATGTGGTTAGAGAGTTAGTGGCACAATATATTATGAAGATCTAACCATTATGGATAGTTTATGAATAACTATGTTATCATTCAATAAACCAATATTTATATAAAGATTTAAAGGGACACAGATTTCTTTGTGAAGTACTTCCTTGATAATTACTACTACTCAGTTAAGCTTCAAGAACAGGTCTCTTATTGAAAGCAGAAATATTTCTTTTCTTGCAGGATTGTATTTAGGAGGAGGTCTTCTTTTGCCTTAATGTCTCCATTATTTCATTAAACAAAATCCCAAAAGTACATTTGCATTGCACATCCATAGTTGCTACTAAGTTTACTATTTCTATTGGGTTATAAATAAAATATCTTATTTTATAAATAAAATAAGATACAATATATGAAAGTAAATAGGAAAATGGTGGGAGGAAGAAGGGGAAGAAAAGTGAGGGAGGATTAAAAAAAAGAATAAGAAACATAGACTTCCAACTCTCTCTAGTGCAATAAAATAAGGCATTAACATTAAATCACAACTTTTTGGTTTTTTCATAATAATATGAACAAGCCATTTCTATAACAATCTAATTGGTAAAACCCAAAATCAAAGTTTCATTCTTTCCACTTCAAGCAGAAAGTTCAGAAGTGGTCTCCATGTGAAAATAAATGTACTTATATTCTTTTCTTTAATCAAAATAATCAATTTTGCCATTTCAGGCAACTCCATCAAGTTCTGCAACCATTCGTCCATGTTAGGAATTGAAGTGTCCTTACTGCTATCAACATACATAGTAACAAAATTCCATTTTTTTTCTCCAGGTCTTTCTCCATTAGCCCGAAACGGAAAAATTCTGGTTTCATCTTTATCTCCATTTTTAAAATTTTCTGTATTAAAATATGAATCATATTCCTTTATTTTATTTTATTTTTTGCTTTATCACATGTCCAACATAGATGATAAAAAGTCCTTTTACTTTTACACTTCCAACATTCATTTGACATACCTTTATACATCTTAGATAAGTTATCTAAGATCATAGTTGCTACAATATTATAGTTGCTACTGAACCTCAACAGGTATAGTTTTTTCCTCTCTCTCTCCTTCATGAGGCAATTTGATATTCTACACTCAGTAGCTCTTATAAGTACATATCACAGTATTTCCTGCCAGGATCACTTTTGCATGTGCTCAGGCAACAAGATTTGGTCTGTCGCTTGTGTGTTACCACAATGCCACCCTTTTTTCATACCTTATGCCTTATCTCAATGAATCATTTCCCTTTCCTGTCTATTACAATCAGAGGTTATAGATCAATTGCAGCAGGTACAACATACATACCAAAGTTTCTAAGAAGGTTGTAGAATTCTTAGCCATAGCTTGGGCCATTAGAAACCAGGGGGTATGCTCCATATCCACCTAAGTTTTGATTTTTTTGCTCTTCCATTGCATTCATTGTTATTTTTATTGACTGCATTTTGCCAAGCTTTTCCACCAATCTGTGTATGAAATATTGACATCCTCCACAATTTTTTTATTTGTTCAGTTATTCATTCATCGTATTTATTTATCCACCTATGTCACAAAATATGGGCAGCACACAATAAAAACTTTAAAAATAACATTAGAAAATGATCAACAATTAAGAATAGATTACAATTTAAAAAGGCAAGGAGAGCACAACAGATATTACCAACTGTGGAGCCAGCTCAACAAGTCCAACTCCTTGGAAGCTCCAAGCCTGATGATATGGTCAAATCTTGAGAAACGTTAGCAAGAACGGAGCCAGTTTGACTTGGGAGGGATGATGAGCCATGGTGGTGCAGTGGTTAGAGTGCAGAACAGCAGGCCACTTCTGCTGATTGCCGGCTGCCTGTAAAATCTGGCAGTTCATATGTCACCAGGCTCAAGGTTAACTCAGCCTTCCATCCTCCCGAGGTGGGTAAAGAGAGGACTCAAATTGTTGGGAGCAATGTGCTGACTCTGTAAACCACTTAGAGAGGGCTGTAAAGGACTGTGGAGCAATATATAAGTCTAAGTGCTATTGCTATGATGTTTCATAATGCAGGTGCCATAGCAGAAAAGGTCCATATTTGGGATCCCAATATATATATATAGCTCTTTAGCAGACATGACCCACAATGTACCACTTCTACCGGATCTATGGGATGGGTATAAAGGGCTCCCTCTTTTTCTATAATGGAAGACAAGGCAGCCCCTCAGATGACCCAGACCTATGCCATGAAGGGCTTTAAAAGTCAAAAACAGAATCTAGAATTGGACCTGGAAGCAGACTGTGCAACCAATGCAGCTCGTGGAACAGAGGTGTAAATGTCTGCCATTCTAGGAACACACATAATTGCTTGCACCGCTACATTCTGAATCAGCTGAAGATACTTCCAGATACCCTTCAAGGGCAGCCCCAGGTAGACAGTATTACAGTACTCCAACTGGGAGGTGACCAGGGCATGAATGATTATGAACTAAGTTTCTTGATCATTCCTGAACATTCTTTATTCTGCTGAGTCTGAGGTGCCTGCATTGTGCTGGCTTTTGCTGCACGCCACATGCTGCTGTTTTCATGTTTTACTTCTCTCTAATTACTGCATAATTTCACTGATTTTTATTCTTTTGGTCTATGGCTATATATCGAATGCATACATATATTCATACATGGGATTCTTTTCAAGCCCTTTCCTCGGAATTCATTATGTCTAGAACACTGCATATTTCCCCATAATGAATTCTACTTGAGAGCCTATTATTCCGAGGATTCTCTTTGGTTCAACTAAATCCATGTTTTAATAGCGGCTTTCCATCTTGCGAAGTTCTTTGGTATAATCAAATAGTTTGAGAAAGTCCTCACTTAGAAAGGCCAAAACAGGCTTTTCTCTGAAAGAGGCAAGTGACCAATGGATCTGATAACTATAGAGGAAGAAGATTGGAACAAGAATCAGTTTTCTTCCCTATCTATTCTCCCCAGGATGTTATAGCACATGCCCCCCTGGCTACCACCACCAGATTCCTTCAAAACATGGTCTTGATCTGGTTCTTCTATTCTTTATTTTCTGGAATTACTATTATTATTATTATTATTATTTCATTTAACAATCTCTTGCCTCTCCCTTGTTAGCACCATTATATTCAGTCCACCCTTTTCTCTCTTCTTCCTTCATACATACATTTTTGTTATTCACACCTTAGTAGGGATTCTCCTTCTTCCACTTCTTTCTCCTAGGAGCTTAAATAAGGATCATACTGACACTGGAGCATCCTTTCTTTCCTGACCAGCCGAAGCACATCTTTCTTGCCCCTCTAGCTAGCAGCATCCATAATCATTTCATATGCCAGGGCAGCCTCTCATAGTCATGCTGGCTTGAACACCTTGGTGAGAAAAAAGTAATGCAATTGGGCAAAGCACATGTTTTATCATAGTTTGCTAATATAATCATCAGTTTGGTGCAACTGATGCAAAAACTGAATTTAGCACAGCAAGAATTAATATTTCTATATATCTCCAGGGTACAACTTACTTATAGCACAGCCTCTACAGTAGGATAAGCTGAGGTTATCAGATGAGGTCAGCAAATGTAGATCCAGATTTGGAATTTCTGAATCTCAAATTTCCCAACAGATGTGAAACTAGAGGCATAAAACTAAAGCAACAGTGTGAACAGATTGGCAACTACAAAGCGTTTAAACTCTGCTTTCCTATTCATATCACATAGCTAGGCTTGCAATCCAGATTCTATATATTACTGTCAACTTTTCTCACTAAGAAGGTAGCTTAATTGAGAGACAGTTTATATACTACCATCCAATTAAAGCTGTATTTTTACACACCTCCATTTCTTTCTTTATCTCTGGAATGATTTGGAGTTTAGAATTTAAGAGTTAAGTTACAAATGGTCAAACCAACATGCCCAGCCTCAAGACCCTTACCAGGCCACACAATTCTTAAATCTGGACCTTGTTAGCCCTTTAATGCAACATGCAGGGATAAAATGTGAGTTGGGAAGAGATGAGTGTAGCACCTGGAAATGTTGGCAGTTCGTAAGAGACAAAGAACTATTAGAACTAAGCATTCTATCTCAAAGGTAGTAAAAACTGTATCATAGTGCTGATTGCTTTTTGTCTGTGGCTTAACACACAAAAATCGGTTCACAAAAATAAAAGCGTAAGAGCTCAGTGCAAGATATGTAAGGTTTAAGCAATCTTATTTGAAATCATATATTCACAAATTCATCTGGGATAGCCAGTATGTCCTTAAACAGGATAAATAAATAAATAAATAAATAAATAAATAAATAAATAAATAAATAAATAAATAAATAATTTTATGTATTTATTTGTTTATTTATTTTCATGGGAACATAACATTGATGAATAGGAGGAAAGCACAGAAGAAGTTCCTTTCTCTACACTTGCATTGAACAACTTTATCTTTTAAAGAAATATTCCAATACACAAAGAAATACTTATTGAAGGTTCCAGTAGCAACATTTATTGCAAACTCATTTTGCTGAGCGTTTCACCATTTTTTTTCTATCAACTAAATTTACATGACATGAAAGTTCTTGCATAAAACTGAGTAATTAGCCTAACTCACAGTTAATCTTTAGGGAACATGCAGGCAGTTAGAATTGACATTTATGTCAAAACTGCTTTTTTAAACTATATACAGATTAAGAGGATGGACGTGGAAACACTTATTCATTTGCCCCAATCAGATTAGACCAACAGATCAAGATCTTAAATTTCCAAACTTAACACAATCTTGTAGCATCTTAGAGATAGTTATATTATAACATGAAGTTTATTTTGTGGGCTAAACTGTCCCTCTTCAGTTGTATGAAGCATTATCCCTCAGTCAACAGAGTAGATGGATCAATCTGCTGCAATTTGCTGTCCAGTTGTATTGGACACACATGGAAGAACCAGGTGGATGAAGCTGTGAGGCTCCAAAGAGCCACAAAGGTATTTTATAAAGTGGGTATTAGTTCATAAAAATATATTAAGTGTTTATGACTCCACCCATAAGATATGCTGATTTTTCCACAAGAGCCTTCCCACAGATACCTCTTGGAAATAAACTGCTGTCTCAAATTGTTGAGATTAAGTGTTTGGATTAAGATTTCTTAAACCAGACATCCAACTTCCATACTGCAGATGTGCAACTGAAAATTGGGGAGAAATGGGGTGGGGGTGGGGGGGAAAGGCTGCTAAAAATTATTTCTCTCCATAGACAAAAGTGAGCTAAGTTGCGGTTTATTGTCATCAACCCCCTTTAGTAACTTTATTAATAATAATGTTATAATCTCCTCAACTATCTGTGATTTTCCCCCCCTCCTAGGGATAAAAGAAAAAGAAGAAATCAGGGCAGGAATAAATGCACCATGTGTGCTGACAGCAAAACAGAGGTTTAAGTTAAAATGAGGAGATAGATAAACATCCTGGATTTCCTGCCAATACATACCTTTTATCTGTGATAGGTGGAATAACCTTAGGATACTGGCAGTTTTCTATTGCGTTAAAATAATTATTATGATTCATTACATTAGACTGTCAGATCACCAACACCCTCAAGCACATACTAGAGTTAGCGATCCATCTATATTTGGCATGCTGTTTTACTACGTAAAAATGCACTAAGAAAGAAAGAACGAGACCTCTCTCCTTTCATTGTAAAATCGTGTAGAGTTGACAAGAGAAATACAAATTGTACACAGCTACAAACAAAACCTCTATAATTCATGAAAGATGCAGAAGAGACTTTAAAGAGACTCAGTGCAAAAGCCCATAGTTTCCAAGGTTACAAAGTCAAATTAATTACATGCAAGAAAACACATACACAAACACACACACCAAGCATGAAAGCCACAGCATAACATTCAAGAAAAATGTTCAAGATTTCTGTCAAAATTGATATCCACGCCTTTCTTTGTGGGTGATCCCTGTGTGTAAATCGGGCAAGTTTAAAGGATCAAGTTCCCTTAAAATAAAATGGAAAAGGAACAGGAGGTCAAGGAATGCAGTCAGCCTTACTCACCAAAACCAGACTGCAAATCCTTTTTCAGCCCACAAAGCATGTCTGCTATTATCTATCAAAGCATTCAGCTAAACGGCAAAAGGCGCTCCTCTCTTCCTTGGCTGGCACCGGAATCGCGTTACAGCGGTCTTGCTCCCAGGCCGTCTCTCACGAGGAAACAGGGCTACACACAGCACAAAAGATGCACTCCTCCACTTAAAGAAAACCAAGTCCTCCACTGCTCTGACGCCTAGCAAACACAACTCTCCCACTGAAAAAGCAACCACCACCTAAACCTCAGGCTCCGACCACTCAGAGGATTCAACGTCAAAAGGAATTCGGAACCAGGGTAAAGTGTGAAAGTCTCTCCTGCCGCACTTCAAGGAAAAGCATCACAGGATCCGTCCTAGTGGTTTCCATGAGGGAGAGAGAGCCAAGGCAAAAGTTCTACACGGAGGCATTAAAAAAGGAGGAGCCGGTTGGAGAAGGAGCAGCAGGAGCCAAGCCAGCCAGGGGTCCTCTTGCTGGCATGGCACACGGAGGGAGATCCTTCACAGCCTGCTGTGATCCAACTCAGGCCATGCTGGAAGAGTGCAGTCATCCTCCCACATGGGTGGTATGCTCGTCTTTCAGAGGGAGCCTTTTGTTTCTCTCACCCAGGAAATCCATAAAAATCACAAGAAGCTAGACTGAATGGTCTTGGCTGACAGCCATGCAACTGAAGCTTCCCCCTTTTTTTTTTTTTTTTGGCTGCAACTGGCAGCACAAGTTGGAAGACTTAAAGGTTTCCCCCCAGATGCTTCCAAGTTCCAGGCGGCAACATTTCAGAGTGCAAAAGAAGGCAGCTGTTAAGAGCTGCAGCACAGCTCAAGACTCTTGGTTTCCCCCACCCCTTTTATCAACTGGCTGTATGGCTGCCAGCCTCTTTCAAGGCAATATCAGAGCTGCTGTTTAAGCACTACACTTCTTTCTGTAACCCGGAGGAAAGACACAGGAGCTGGAGATGGCTAGTAACTTAATTTAATCCTCCTTCGTATCGTCCTCTGTCTTCTCTCTTTTATGTCTTAAAAAGATCCAGTGCTTTAAATTATTTTGCTTTTCAACTCTTGCATGGCCAAAGAACTAGCAACTGTGTAGATTCTAAAAATAGTACAGAATAGACCTAGAAGGGACCTTGGAGGTCTTCTAGTCCAACCCACTGCTCCAGCAGGGGACCCTATACCATTTTAGGCAACTGACTGTCCAGTCTCTTCTTAAAGACCTCCATTACCCAGAACTTCTGAAAGCAAGCTGTTCCATTGATTAACTGTCCTCAGTGTTAGGAAGTTTCTCCTTAACGCTTCTCTCTTTGATTAGTTTCCATCCATTATGTCTTATCCTGGCTCTGCTGCTTTGGAAAATAAGTTGACCCTCTCCTCTTTGTGGCAGCTCCTCAGAGACACAAACAAAAGAGAGAAGGGACACTACGTGTGTTTACTTCTCAGGGAGTAATAAATCCTTCCATTCCCCACTATCCAGTTGGAGCTGAAGAAGCTTCTTAGATGAGAAGCGAAATGTCTTCAAAGAAAATCCAGAAAGTTCAGTTACCTCTTGAAAAAGCACCTTTGGGACAACCATGACCTGGATGAACTGAGAATCTCCATAGACATTTTCAGAGAGTTCCATCTAAACATGGAAGGTAAATCACTTATCCCTAAAACTTTCAATCAAGGTAGGAATTGAGAACATCATCTGTAGGTAATCCTCATGTTACAAGCATTCATTTAGTGACCATTTGCAGTTACAACAGGTCTGAAAAAAAGTGACTTATGAGTATGACTGTTTTTCACACTTATGACTATTGCAGCATCCCCATGGTCACATGATAAAAATTCAGATACTAGGCAACTGGCATATATTTATGATGGTTTCAGTGTCCCAGGGCCATGTGATCACTTTTTGTGACCTTCTGACAAGCAAAGTCAATGGGGAAGCCAGATTCACTTGAGTAACTTGAGTTACTAACTTAACAATCGCAGTAATTCACCTAGCTGTGGCAAGAAAGGTCATAAAATGGAGCAAAACTCACTTAACAACTGCCTTACTTGGCAATGGAAATTTTGGGCTTAATTGTGGTCATAGATTGAGAAATACCAGTCTCATATTATCAAAAAAAAATAAAAAATCCCAACCTCTTAATGAGTTTGCTCAATTACCTCATCTTTCTATAGTGGCAACCTTCAGACCTATGGATCTGGTTGAGAGTTTTACTACCGGTCTGCATTTGCTAGCCAATAACTCTGTACACTACTATTTTTAAAGAAAAAATAAAATGAAAACTTGAACTCACACTTGACTCTTAACGACTGCTTGCTATTTTCCTTTTTTTTTTTTACTTTCCAGTTTAACCTACTGCTCAGAGAGTTCTAAACTACTTTCTCTGAAATGTTGCCGGATAAAAGCTATACAAGTTTCTGAAGTTTCTTAACAGTCCATTGTATCTAACTTCTAAAAAGTGCTCTACAGGCAGAACCAAATCAAAGTGTTCTTCAGTGCCTGCCACTAAAATAATTGTGTCAAATGCCAGCTACTTTTAGACTTTTCTTCTAGAAATCTGGACTGGAAACAGTTAATCCACTGTTAATAAGAACAAATTTCTCAGAGATCTGATAAGTAACATCTGTTAGAATGAAGATTAAAGTTACAACAGAAGAATTCCAGCAAGTACTCTCTTCTTTGAATGAAATGAGACTTTATATTCACATGCATACATTGGTTTGTTTTATTGGGCTTTTTTAATGTAAAGAGGAGGAAGAGACTCTTTTTCGTGGAGGCAGGCAGTCTACATCTGTTGATTGTTTTGGTGTTAGACTTCTTCTCAATGTAGGGAATTACTCAAGACCACCAGCAAACTCTGCTTTACTTTTCTTTGCCATGCACACCATTTCAGAGGAATTCCCTTCCCATACACTCCTGTGGTTTTTACATTGATCTTCAAATGTGCTCATTTCATTTCATTTTATTTACAGTCCCAGAACAATAAAAGTGTCCTCACTGTTGGTCAAGGATTTTGTCAATGGGAGGATGAAAAAAAATTGCAATCATCCTGTTGTCTCCTAACACTAGTTTTCATGGTGTGGGGAAAAATGGGGGAGGGGGGCAGGGAATGTCTGATGAATGGGTATTGTGCCTAAACTAAAAGAGAGAAGAGAAAACCAGAAATAAGACTGAGGTGGGAGTCTTCCTCAACAAGAAACTACTTAGCTTCCACCATTTCATTTGGAGCAGGAACCATAGTTAATTGGATGGGCTTCCCAAGCAGAGATGTCCACAGAGGCCGTCAAAATGGTGACTATTATTGGATGATCAAATGTGGTTATTGATGCATCCCACATGCTAATGCTTTAGATGCAACCTGCTAATAAAACGAGGAATTCTTATAATGATGGTGGCTTTGTTGTATGACTAAGAAATACAAAATTGTGCAATATTTTAGAAGACCCCACACACTTGTTACCCATTGCACGATTAAAGCATTATTTGGATTGAAAGAGAAGTTAAAAGGAGAAGGACATAATAAACAAAGCAGTATCAGAACTTGGCCTGCCCTCTCAATTGCTAAATAGGTCAACCTATTCATTTCTGCACAATCTAAAATTTTCATTATTACATTGTCTTCACTAGGCATTGTTTCACTTTTTCAATTCTGTGCAAATACAATCCTCACCACTGTCAATATATGAACAATCAAATATGCATCTCTTTAGTATAATTTTCTGGCAAGATTCGCAATAAAATATGTCTGGTTTCATATAAATATATCCCTTATTATTTAGCATTGTAGAAGAATCTAATGCTATGGGTCAGGCAGTCCTTCCTCCTACTTCTCCCATGTGCTGCAAAATGTTGTACATCCCTATTCTGTATCCCTTCTCTCACTGCAACTTTGCCTAAGAGAATTACTTCCAGCATCAGTATCTGATTCATCCTCTTTTTTTTATCCATTTTCATCTATTCTACAATATTATTTTCAATATGTAGTTGTGACCAAAATTGTATGCTGTG
The DNA here is from genome assembly GCA_027560395.1 of Boaedon fuliginosus. Classification (NCBI taxonomy): domain Eukaryota; kingdom Metazoa; phylum Chordata; class Lepidosauria; order Squamata; family Lamprophiidae; genus Boaedon; species Boaedon fuliginosus. The sequence continues at coordinate 285,912 of JANHGC010007991.1, forward strand.
GACAGATCGCAATTACAACGTAGATCTGTATCAATCTCCCAGCTTATCATCTTTTTCAGAACAGCTGTACATTGAGTTCATATTTTCAGTGATCTCTCTTCCACCGATCTAAGATTCTTATATAGCTCCTGACAGCTCAGATTCCATCAATGTATTTATGAAGCAGCCCACATTGCATTTGTTTCCAGTGAAATTGCAGATTGACATTTTTATGCTCTTAGCCCCGGTTTGGAGAGATACTTTTGTGAGAATATCCTTAAAATATCTTACAGTTATAAAGATCAGTGGGAAAAGAGTAGAGAGAAACAGTGTGTAATATATTATACTTTGACCATGTCTTTTATAACTGCCCCCATGTTTCAAATTATATTGGGACATCTACAGCAGAAATAGATACATTACTGTATGCCATATTTATTTATATGCTCGGTTACTCAGCAGAAGACTCCATAAGAAGACAGCTGTGCTACACCTGTTTTAATTTTATTTATCAAATTTAAAAACCACCCATCCCCCTCACCGAAAGATTCTTTCAAATAGCATTTACTGCAAAAAATGTTCTGCTGTATAGTATATACCCGTGATGGCAAACCTATGGCACAATTGGATGTTCACCAGCTGCTCTTCTACTTTCTGGCATGCCAGCCAGCAACCAGGCACGCCGGTCTTCGCAGGTGCCGAAGCACCAGAAAGTGGCCGGAAAATGGCTAAAAAACCAGCCCATTTTCCAGGCTGATTTCTGGGCCACTTTCAGATCGATTTTCGGGCCGTTTTTAGCACAGAAAACAGCTGGAGAATGGCTGGTAAACGGCCGGACAATGGCCATTTTTCAGGCCATTTCCACAGTTGTTTTCAGGCAGTTTTCACACTAGAAATGGCCCAAAGATCAGCCTGAAAAATCCCCCCCAAATGCCCCCCAAACAGGCCATTTTTTGGGCTGTTTTCAGGCCAAAACCGGCCTGAAAATGCCCCCCAAAATGGCCAAAAAACAGGCATGCACATTCTGGCCAGCTGGCCTTCCGTTTTCTGGCGCTCTGGCATGTGCACACACACGCATTCCAGTTTGGTCACTTGGTGCCGGAAAGGTTCACCATCACTAGTACATATGGTATGTATCTTACTAAATGGGTGGCAGAGAGAACTTCACCATCTAAATAGTATATCTAACTGAAACTTCAGATGTAGCAGAATAACAAAAATCCATTCCACACTTTTTGGTGTATATGTGTGCCTTCAAGTCAATTTTGACTTTGGCAACTGCCTAAACTAGTCCCTGAAGTTTTCTTGCCAAAATTTTGGGAAGTGTTTTGGCATTATTATTTTTTTCAAGGCCGAGTGTCACTCACCCAAGGTCATCCAGCTGGCTTTGCAATGGCCAAGAAATCAGGTTAGAAACCAGGAGACTGTGAATTCTAGTAAAATCATAATTCATTTTTCTGCTCATCTATCCAGATGGTTTCTCTGTAGGTAGATTTCTCTTTTTTCCAGTATTAAATAGTCTTGACAGATGTGTTTCCACCAGCTTTCCTATTTAAAAGCCTGCCCCTTTCTGTCTACTGCATCTAGTCTAATGTTTTTGCTGCTATCTCTAGATGAATAATAATTTAGCTGCCATTTGGTCCCACCATGTCATAAATCTTAAAAGAGAAAAAAAAATAGGGACGCACAAAGTCATTCCATCACTAGTTATAGTATTATTATTATGGCTGCAAATAGGTGTCTATGTCTTCCTATGTGTTTAATTACAACCTCTCATCCACCTTTGACTTAAAGTAACACCACACTTTGCAAACTATGTATCTGGAAGATTAAAAAATAAGCCTGAATGCCACACAGGATAGGCCTTTGATTAATTGGAGGTCAAAAGGCCCCCAAATTGACCCCTTTATCTGATCTCATTCTTTTTGGAAGTCCAGGGTTATACGCACCCCATAGGCAGTTTCCCTAATGAGGCTGGAATGCATGCTGAGATAACAGGCTGATATTCAGAATGAAGCAAGGCATAGAACAAGCAGAAGGTTACATTTTTTCCCCTTTTTTTTGTCAATAATTTTTATTGTTTTCCAAAATATAATAAAATACATCGTTTTTCCATTTCGGTGCTAGAGGGGTTACACCATATTTCTATATCACATTTCTAAAATATACAATCATCACTTCATTTTATTACTTCAATTCAGAACAAGTTTAAAATATAATAGTTAAAAAATAGTTAAAAAGTAGTT
>JANHGC010007994.1:16774-28306 GCA_027560395.1 Boaedon fuliginosus
AGGAAGGAAGGAAGGAAGGAAGGAAGGAAGGAAGGAAGGAAGGAAGGAAGGAAGGAAGGAAGGAAGGAAAGAGGAAGATCTGGGAAATTACAGAATTCTCAGTCTGGCATCTCCACTGGGCAAGATCCTCAATCAGATTAGTAAGCAGCATGTCCATGAGGACTTTGTTAGGAATGCAACAAGTAACAATCCCCAAATGGTCACAAACTAGTTCATGCCAGTCTAACGTTATCTTGTTTTTTGACAGATTTACTAGATTAATTAATCAGAGAAATGCCATGGACAAAGAGTACTTTATTTCAACCAAGCCTACCTGACATGATATAAATAACATGATAAAATATGGGCTAACTGAGACAATGGTTAAATTGATGTTAAACCTGGTGAAACCTCATACATTCCTCATCATCATTCTGGAGAATAGTATTAAGTGGAGTGCCACAAGACCACAGGGTCTGTGCTGTTCAAGGTTTTTTATTAATGCCTGAAAGAGTTGACCATCAAATTTACAGATAACCCAAAACTAAGAAGAGAAAGTAATGCTTTGGAAAAGAAAGAAAAGATTCAAAAAGATATGGACAGGCTTGAACATTGGGCCAAAACAACCAGAATGAGAGGAACATAAAGACCTCCATCTGGGGAGGAAGAAAAAAGAAAGAAAACTCAAATGTAGGATGGGTAAAATTAAGAAGTCCTGCATGGGAATGGTCAAAAGAACTGAGTGTGTTTAGGCTACAGAAGAGAAGATGGAGGATAGCAGTCATCAAATATCTAAAGGATTGTCATAGAGAGGCGGAAGTGGGTTTGTTGTTTTGTTGTCCCAGAGGGCAGGATTAGAGGCAATGGGTTGAAATTATAGGACCGGTAAATTCAGGTTTGATATTAGGCACAATTTCTAGATGGTAAGAGATTTTAATCAAGGCAACAGTTTCCTTCATAAAAAGACCTCTACCAGAGGCCTACAGATTGAATCCGGATAGCTATCTGGTGTAGCCATATCCTGCACTGAACAGAAAGTTGATCTCTGACTTCCTTTCCAAGTTCATAATAATTCTATGAAAGGCTTGATATATAGACACTATCAATTTGATGTGTTTCATTAGATGCAGTAAAGGCAGCATTCAAGAAGATACTTTTGTTTAATAAACTATTTCAAACAAGATCACAGCTGATAATTTTTATTCAAAGTGATATTGATTAGAAGCAAAGTATTGGCCTAAGTAATGGTGAGATTCACAGTGGTCAGATTCCACAGTAAGTTTGTCCTGTGGACTGAAGTAGCAACCTCAGGCTGAGTGGTTAGCTTGAGGTACTCATAAAGAAGCATTGTGAGAACTGTGCTCTTCAGGTTGAATTCCACTCTCCAAAAATGTGTGAAGTTTATAAATTATATAAAAGATGGTCCTTAAAATTCTGAACTTCAATATTTTATCATTCCTGGAGTGATATTATTCACTGACAGTTGGCACAAACATGTCACCCTGTCCCGAGTGTTTTCGGATGTTTGGTGATTGTGAGGAGAAAACTCAATTTGAATCACTGCTTTATGTGATTTGTTATGCACTTTTTTTGCAGCTGCCAAAAATACCCCTTGTAGTAATTTTGGCTATACAAATAGATTGCATTGTTATACATTGGCCTTCAGGGGACCAGAAATTACATGAGAAGTCTCAAAAGAAGGTTACATTTTGTTTTGTGCAGCATCTGCCCAAATGGTTGCCAGTAGCATATATAGGAGAGTAAAAAAGTGAAGATAGCAGTCAGGCAGGATCAAAACCCTGCTCCTTTTATATATGCAGATGTGACACACACCTTCTTACACCCTCAACTGATTATTATTGATTATTTGTAATAGACAGTGTTGATTGGCTTCATGTAACTACCTAAATTCATGGGTATTCATTCTCTTAACAATATATGAAAGTGCTATGCCAATGCTGTAATTCTGTACAGTCTTTGTTTCATGACATTTAACACAAGCATGCAAGCTGCAACATTTGTATCGTGGTGTTATGTTGCTACCTAAACACACACACACACAAAGACACACACACACAGATAACATTGACATCATAATTCATGTTTTCCTATTTTAATTATTTTATTAAAGTGATAAAGAATCAAGGATGGGAAATACGGTAATCCATATTTTAATCCTGTAACCTTGTGCCAAAAATTGAATATAGGGGTAATTGCAAGGTTAATGCAATGGAAATTCCTAGGGATATTGATGTCTTTTGCAAAGCATGTTCTTACAGTAAGAGCGGTTATTCACTTTCAGGAATTAGAAATCTTCAGACAAGTCTTTACTAGAATGTGAGGCATTCCACTGTCCATGAACTGTGAAGGGGAAAAAAACCTCATGGTTTTCAAAGGTAAGACCACACATGACTTTGTCGCTATAAATTGACTAACTTATGTATCATGTTCCTCTTTAAAAGAAATGTCTGCTTTCAGTATTATAGCATCAGAATGTTCACTTTTGTGGAATGTGCTATACATTTTGCATTATTAAAGACAAGATAAGGAACCAATACTTTTCCAGATACTAAGCTATCAGCATCTTGCATGTTAGCCTAAGTTACCTGGAATTGCAGTCTGACAACATCCAGAAAACTGCAGTTCTTTCATTCCTATTGTTCGATTATGTCATCTTGGCCAAGATAAGATGGAGCTGGTGTCATAATATTATTAGGAATACTATGACAATCACCAGCTTCATCTTATTTCTAATAACAGAGATTTAGACAGATAGATTGGCTGATTGCATCCATAAGGAGGTTTTCTGAAAGGCTAAAAAAAAAATCCTTGAAAGTCGTGTGCCTCTTTTCTTATCCCAACAAGGGGGGTTCATCTAGTTGTTCCTGGCTGAGTTCTTACACTGTGTGCTGAACATACAGCACAGGCCTTTGAGTGGTATTTTGTGGTTCCCAGGGATTACTACCATCATACTACAGGTAGCAAATCTCAAAAAATAATGGTCCAAATTTCCAGCAGGGTTTTTTTTTTTTTGCAAAACCAACAGATAAAACAGATGAACTATCTCTCTAAAAAATGTTAACACTTCCAAAATTAACAAGAAGGGTTTTTAAAAATTCAAAGCATATTCTTACTCCAGTGAGATTACTATATTGTTGTCTTATTCTGCTCAGGGATCTCAAAAACAAATTAACAAGAATCTGGTCCATAATTGTGATAGGGTTACCCACCCTTGTACCAAACCATTTCTTTTTACCATATGTGTTCAATTTATTCATAATATCAAGCAAGACATGTAAAACTAAGCCAAATCTTCAAAAAATTTTGATTATGATATTTATAATGTCCAAATCCAGTATCGATTGTGAAAAGAAACCAAGTCATATAGGAAAGAACAAAGATATAGATACATGAACCTATGTACCACAAAAAAGTAAAGCACTGTGGATATGCTAGCTGTTTCTCCTGATATCGATGCTAAAGGGTGCCAACCCATTGTGCAGGTAGTCCTCAACTTACGTCCTCATTTGTTTAGTGACTGTTCAAAGATAAAACGGCACCAAAAAGTTACTTATGGATATTTTTCACACTTACGACCATTGCAGCATCCCCATGGTCATGTGATCAAAACTCAGATGCTTGGCAACTGGTTCATATTTATGACAGTTGCAGTGTCCCAGGGTCCTGTGATCACCTTTTGTGACCTTCTGACAAGCAAAGCCAATGGGAAGCCAGATTCACTTAACAACCATGTTACTAACTTAACTCCAATAATTCATTTAAAAACTGTGGCAAGAAAGGTCATAAAATGGGACAAAACTCACTTAACAAATGTCTCACTTAGCAATACGTATAAATTTTGAGCTCAATTGTGGTTGTAAGTCAGAACTACACATATAACTATCACAGTTGCATTCAAGTTTCCCCAGTTCCATAGTTCCATAGTTCCAGAAGTTGCATAAGTACAACACTATTTTGAAATCCTTTTGCTTATTTAATTTGCTTTGACATCAGTTTCTGTTATTGCACTTCTACTGGAAAAAAAGGCAAAGTTGGCCCAACAATGGAATGCAATGCAGCACAGAACAGTTGCCACCAAGGGGTCACTGACCTTTCCCAAAACAGATTACAAGTCAAAGAGCACCTTTTTCATCATTTCTTAAGGTACACGGACCTGTCTAATGGCAGAAGTGGTTGGCAACAATCTAGCAGCATCATGGAAATGTAAAGTTTAAAGTCACTTTTAACCTTTCGTAGCAGATGCAACCAGCATTCTTGTGACACACTAAATGTACCAATCCACAAAAAAAATATTTATTAATTCATTAATTCATTCATTTGTTTTCTATAACCGCACAACTCAACCAAGTGACTCTGGGTGGTTTATAATTCTAAAATTCTAAAATAGTTAAAACAATTTAATTTAGAAGTCATTAAAACAATAAAAATGTTTTATGGGTCCTATTTTATTTTTACAGATGTTCATCATACCAGCTAATGTGAAAGTCACTCTCTGACTAGTAATTTTTCATGGAGTGCATTCATACCTCACTTTACATATTCCCTTCTGCTCTCTGATAATTCCTTCCAATTTAGGAATCATTCCACCCTTAGAAGTCTGTTTTTACAATATATATGGTAACTCCAGTGAGGTTATTATATATGTAGCGATGAAAAGGTTTGGAAATACCTACAGGAAGGAAGGGCAAGTGAAAATGACAAAATTTGTAGAAATGGCAAAATTGACTTGTTTGGTGAAAAGACAATGAGTGCATCAGTTACTAACTGGAGACCCTTTATAGATTTTTGTTGAAAATATAAAAAAAATGAACTAATGATTTGATGATCAGAAATGATAAAATATTGGAAGAAAAATCCTGATGTAACCATAAAGCGGGAGGAGAGATGATAAACGTATTTGTAATTGCTATAAAGAAGATCAGAAGCCACTCTTTAATATTTTTTTTCTTTTCCTTTCCTTTATTCACCACTTTCCTATATTCTTTTTTTTAAACTTATATTGTTTTTACTGTAGTATAAAATTCTTCAATAAAAATTAATTATATATATAATTCCATCCTGTTGGAGGTTTTTTTGTCTAGTCACCTTTTGTATGTCTTCAACTTTACTTTTAAAGGAGATTAAAAATATACTGGCTTTCTTGTTTTGCAGCTCTACTGTTTCCACCCACCAGATTAATTACCTTGGTGTGTAGTGGCTCTCAAATCACTAGGGCAAAAGGAAGAGGTGTGGAGGACATAAGTGAAGACACAGAGCTGGCACAGGAAAGGGATTGGGAGAGGAATTACAGAGTTCAGTGGATAATAATGAGTCACACTCAAGTAAGCAGTAATGTAAAGAGACGCAAAGGAATGGATGACAGATACCTGAATACACAAGGAAGTATTTTACCATGGAATTTTGCAATGCATTTATGTGGTGTGCCCTTAAGATTTGTTTTCTAATAAGCAGACAGCTTGAAAGATCTTCTGTAGGTGTTATAACAGCCATAACCCCATGTCATCAAGTCATCTTAATTTTAATAATTCCCAAAGAGTGAGTCAGAACTAAGGATGGATGGATCTGCCTGTTTTCAGGGGACCTCTAGTTTTGCATATGCTTATTCCATTTTGTTTCTATAAGAATCTAACTTGAAAGTAAATAAACGTATGCTTCTTAAAGTTTTTCCTCACACAATGAATATTAATGTCCAGCTTATTATTGTCCAGTTTATGAAAACTAATTTCATTTTCATTTTAGTTTAACTTTTGAGCTGAGAATGTTATAGAAATATATAGGAAGAAAAAAACATAGAAAGATAATTGGATTTTAATTTGTATATCAACCTAGAAGGTGCAGATTAAGTTGGCTTATTTAAAATGTGGAACAAAGGAAATCCTCAAAGATTATTCAGGACATAGCAGGTATCCATGGAAATTATGTGCCAGGGATTCTTGGATTGCAGGAATAAACAACAAATACTTCTTTGGGTTCTTTTTTCATTAATATATTCAACTCTGATTCTATGCACATTTACTGGAAAATAAAGCCTATTTGACCGCAGGTGACTTAATTATGACTAAACTGGATTGTATTATTACTGTTTCAACAAAAAATGTGTTTTTGTTTCATTTGTGTGTTTTTGACTTTTTTCATAGTGTTGAGGCAAGTATATTCTGCCCAAATGATTCTTATAGAATCTTTTTGTTTCTAAACTATTTCAAAATAATGATCAAGAGAGTTATTAGATAGGACAGCAGGAAGCGACCTCTGGCCTCAGGGTTCAAATGTGGTTCTAAAGTCCCCATTTAGCATTTCCAGATCATAAGCAAATATTAAAAGGAAAAGGTAAAGGTTCCCCTCACACGTACATGCTAGTTGGTTCCCGACTCTAGGGGGGGGTGCTCATCTCCGTTTCAAAGCCGAGCGCTGTCTGAAGACATCTCTGTGGTCAAGTGGCCAGTATGACTATACCCCAAAGGCACACAAAATGCTGTTACCTTCCCACCAAAGGTGGTCCCTATTTTTCTACTTGCATTTTTCCCCATGCTTTCGAATTGCTAGGTTGGCAGAAACTGGGACAAGTAACGGGAGCTCACTCCATTAGGCGGCACTAGGGATTCGAACTGCCAAACTGCCGACAAATATTACATTCAACTATAAAATGAATGTCATGGTCTGCAAAAAAGAGACTGAGAAATTATAATTTCAGGAATACATTTCAGCAGGGAGACAACATTACCTAAATTTGCCATTAAAAGAGAGGTGTCGTGTTTATTTTCATTTGTATAATATTAAACCACACTGCATATATGTATGGGGGAAAATAAATATTACTAATGGCTTCTTATTTTTCTTCCTTCATGCCTAATGCAAATACTATAATTGACCATCTTGTTTTGGGTGTTTTTAAAAGAAGTAGCAACCTGTCAAAAGTATGGAAGAATCTTTAAGAAACTAATCCACATTTAAAGTATGACTTTCCACTCCTCAGTATGGTGTGAGGCAATTTCAGTGACATGTTTTTTTCTTTTTAGAAAACACACACACACACACACACACACACACACACACATGAGTCCTGGCTTTGCCCTCTTCCAGTTGAAATAGCAAAATGAGTGTGGGGGCATATGACAGCCTAATATCTTAGTATGTAACTGTGCAAATATCAGGTCTTTGTGATTCTTAAAACTGTTTTTTTCTTTTAGTGATTAGCTGTGATGGCAGAGGCACAAGCACGTTTCACACTGTTGGAGTTACAGGCCATCATGAAGTATTTGTTTCTCCCAGGAAAGTCAGCAAAGGATGTTCACACTGAGATATCACAAACACCAGGGGAGAAGTGTCCTACAGCACTGTCAAAACCTGGATATCTCGTTTCAAGACTGGGCATTTCACTGTTGAAGATGAACCCTGCAGTGGGAGCCCCCCAACCTCAACTGACCCAGCAATCTGCAATGCTGTCCAGGAACTGATTATTGAAGACTGGCGAATATTCAAAAAAATGATAGCCCAGATACTTGACATCTCATGGGAGCGTATTGGGTTTGTAATCATCATTATCCTAGACATGCACAAGCTTTCAGCGAAGTGGGTGCCGAAATGTTTGAACAGTGATCAGAAGAAGGAACAAGTTGAAGCATCCAAAGCAATTAAGACGAAACGCCATGGAAAATTGACCAAAGTGATCCTTTTTTGCAGGAATGTGCACATGTCCAACATTGTGGCTACCAAATTGAACACCCTGGGTTTCCAATTGGTCCATCATCCCCCATACTCACCTGACCTGGTCCCTTTGGACTATTATCTATTCCCGACTTTGAAGAAACACCTGAAGGGGCAATGTTCTGATGACATTTCTGACGTCAAAGATGCTGCTGAGAGCTGGTTTGTGACCCAACCAAAGGACTTTTATGTGAACAGTTTAGAAAAGCTGCAACTACGCTGTACCAAGTGCATTAGTCTCAGGCGGGACGATGTTGAACAAATGTGTTATTTCATAACTCTGCTTCTATTCTTTCTGGGCAAAGCCTGGAACTTCCCAGCACCCCCTCATATCCCCACATATGAGGATCCAGCTTAATCAACAGCATTAAAAGCTTATCTTACTTATTTGTTTCTTTGGCAAATAGATCTTCAATTGCAGACATATACAAGAAAAAACAGCACACATCCAATATTTACAATGAAATTTAAAATTAAGTGAATAATAAGGAAACCACTGAACACCAAAATGTAGCACTCTGCTATTGCCCCATAGGCACTGTAACATCACAAACGTCTATCTGGCTATCTAGAACGAGTATTTAACAGTTGGATTTAAAAATCTACAGGATTTCAGCTGCATAGAATGGGGGTAATGAACAATGTCTTGCGATGAATCTACTCTAAGCACCAGATAGCTCTACGATCTAGCTGGTTAACCAACACCATGATATACATTAATATTACTTATTTATTTAAGAGACTTACATGGTCAGTAATCTTATGTATTATAACTCTGGGTAGCTCACAGCAAAACAGCACTAAGAACATAAAGAAACAGTAAAGATAAACAAGTCCAATTAAAAGCATCCTAAAACAGCCAACATTATTAAAAAAATAAATCTCACCCTATCCCAATGTCTGGGTAGATTGCAAATTTTCCTTATAAAGCAAAAGTACAGATGCTAAAGAAGAGCAATAAAAGTTTACATTTGTACTGCTACCAAAGATTAAGTTCTGTATTAATTTATTTCTCTTTCTCCCACTTCCTCTGAGATCTACTTGCGTCTTGATAGCTATAGTTCCCTGTCATCCTTCAAATTAATCAGCTGTCTCCAGATAATGACAAAGGATGATATCCAATCATTTATTGTTAGAAAAAAGTTTTCTGAACCTTGTGGCATGCAAACCGTTAAGACAGAGAAAAAGTGACTACGACACATTTAAGAAATTGATGTAGTAAGAAATTGATGTATATAATAGCACTTCAACAACACCAAAACTCACAGCATTGCTTATAATAATAATGCAATTCCAAATGAGTAAAATAGCAAAAGTAGGATTAAAACAAAAGTGTTCATCAACTGTAATTGAAACCAGCGCATAAAATGAAATAAAAAAAACCATTTGTCCTATACTGAAAATCTGATCTATTTTCCTGGAAAAGAGAATCCATAGATGCATTACCTCAGATCAAAAAAGCTCTCTTCTGTGTCACAAAAACTGTACTGGGGAGAGAACAAACATAGTAGAAGGCCTCTAGTGATGACCACAAACTCTGATGGCAGTATTTCCTTCAAATTAAGTGTATCTGTACAAGGGGTATTCAATGTAAGCACACATAGCGCTCGAAATTACAATCTGCAGCCGTTATTTTGAAATCTTTCAGTTGCAAATCCTAGCAGCTAACTCCCTAATCAGGCAGTAGAAGAAAACAAGACATATACAAAAGCTTCAACATTTCATTTGATAAGGATCTTCCTTGTTTTTCAACTTTCAGTTTGAAACAAGCAAAGTGTAACTCGTAAAATAAAACACCCTCAGAATATTGTGAAACAATTAAACACTCATCAAGCTTCCAAATCCTACTCCTTGAGTGAATCAAGAGTATTATGTTATGCAAATGGCACACCTTTGGACTACAAATACTCTGACAATTTTAATATGTCAGATACAGGGCAGAAGAAAATGACTTTTTGAAAGGAAAAAAAAAGCCTGTGCATTAAATGAGTCATAAAAATAGAACTTTTTTGATGGACACTCAAGGTCGTATTGAAGATTATATGAAGATAATATCTTTGTGAGCAAGCTTCTCTTGAACTAAATTAAAACAAAAACTGAGCATGGAAACTTACAGGTTGCAATATCCCCTTGAAGTTGAAGAATCTGTGGGACAGGCATTGTGAGAATAACTGTATCAAAGCAGTCAGACGAGCCTGTACTGGTTCCCACTTCCCATTTTCCATCTTTGAGGCAGATTTGAGTAACATGGTGATTGTAGAAGACATCTGCATCTGCTGAGAAAGAAAGAGAGAAGCTAACAGTTGCTACAATCCCCTTGGAGTTAGGTGGCTATTAAATTTAAATTAAATAACTAAATTAAAAATAAATAAATAAATAAAATCAGCGATGCAGGAGAAAAAGAACAAAAATCTAGGAGCTGAAACAATAATACAGGTAGTCCTCAACTTATGATCACGATTGAGACCCAAATTTATATTGACATTTATTAAGTGAGTTTGCTCCATCTTGCAACTTAGCTTGTCACATTTGTTAAGTGATCATTGGAGTTGTTAAATTAGTAACACAGTTGTTAAATGAATCTGGTTTCCCCATTGACTTTGCTTGTCAGAAGGTTGGGGATCACATGACTCCGGGACACTGCAACTGTCATAAATGTGAGTCAGTGGACAAGCATCCAAATGTAAATGACATGACCATGGGATACTACAATGGTCATAAGTATGAATAATGGTTGTAAGTGAGCTGTTGTAAGTCGAGGACTACTTGTACCAGATCATTATAAAAACTGATTGAATTAATATATTTTGTCATTCATATAAGCATGAGGCTGAATGTGAAGTTTCACTTTTTAATCATTTACACCTACACCCAAACAGGGGCACCTGCAAGATTGGCTGTGTGTGTGTATGGGGTGGGAGGGGGGTGAAATAATAAATGCCGAGATGGAGGTTGCAACTGTAATCAAAATTCCTCCCTTTTGTATTTTAATATGTATTATACATGTGTCACATGTACTAAAAAGATATGGGTTTTTGACCAATCTGTTAGAACTTCCATTTTGGCTTTTTAACACTGGCACTGGTGGAAGTCCCAATCAGGCATTTTCAGTGAATTTTATTACTCAAAAACAGAAAAATTAATAATACAACTGAAGCTCACCTGCCTTATTTAAGTAATGTTTAACAATGGATGAACTTCCTTGGGGTGTTACAAAGTTATCTACTCCTTCCTTCACCACCATTCCTTTTACTGGGACAGTCAATGGCTTCAGGACTCCATGAGACAACAAATCTTCATAAAAGCTATAAACAAGAGTTAATCTGTTAACAAGTTAATCTTTTTTTCGGCTCTTGTACAGATTTTAGATTATACTGGTTTTAACTAGTTCACTTTTCAATGATTTTAAAACTTCTTTAGGATAGAAATTCAGAGTTATAAATCAGGGCTCTCCAAACTTTGCAAATTTAAGACTGGTGGACTTCAACTTTCATGCTGGCTGTGATATTCTGGCAGTTGAACTCCATCGGTCTTAAAGTTGCCAAGTTTGGAGACCCCTGTTTTGGATCACTGTTCCAAATTTTTTTAATTAAGCCTTGCTTTCAAAAATTTCCCCTTAATTAAATTACATATACCAATTTGGACAATATTCTACAAGATGGGAGAAATAGAGTGCAAAAAGATCCTGGCCCCAACTACCGTACAACAACAACATTATTATTATTATTATTATTATTATTATTATTATTATATTTATACCCCGCCTCTCTTCACCCCTTACGGGGGAACTCGAGGCGGTGAACATACAATAAAATCGGAGAGCCTATA
>JANHGC010008001.1:19730-31839 GCA_027560395.1 Boaedon fuliginosus
AGGGAGGGAGGGGGCGCCCGAAAGAAACTTATTACAGATCCGCAAACATTGATTTGTTTGGAGTTTAGATGTATACTTTCGCAAAATCCCAAGGCGTCAGAGAGGAGGAGGAGGAGGAGGAGGAGGGAGTGGGGAGGGGTAGAGGATAGAAAGAAGCGGCTGTCCTCACCGGCGGAGGCCTGGGTTGGCGCGCGTTTTGGGGCGGAGGGATTAAGAGTCAGCAATGGAGAAAGAAGGGCGGTGTTTCGCGGACGGCGAAGCGTTGTCGTCGCCTTCCGGGATTGAGCGAATCGTCCCACTTGGATCCGGGATCCTCCAACCTGAGGTTCATCCGAAAGCCGCCGAGCTTAAGGGACGGGTGCTGTACGGAGATGCGCTCCGCCTGTCTTGCGGGGAAGGCGATCTCTTCTCTCCAGCCTAAAATGTAGGCGGCTACTTTTGTGCTCGAGCTCTCTCTCTCAGCCCTGTGACTCTCGCCTCTTGAGGTGCTTCTCTCGCTCTTGTTTCGTTCCAGCTTTTCTGTGGAAACGCTGGGTTGTTTTAGGTTCTCAGCCTGGTATGTGTGGACACTGCAGTTAAATAATAAATAATAACAAGTATCCTGAAGATTCTAGTGCCTTGAACAACCACTTTTGTGTCTCATAGCCCTACTTGGTTTAAAAACACACACACCCTGTAACTTCGTTTTATACCAGGAATCTAGCCTCTGATAAACTTGATCTTTAGAGTCTAGCCTTATTTTTCTTTAAAAAAAAAGTGATTGGATTTCTACATTGACCCCCCCTAGGCACCTTTGGGGGGGGGGGGAAGTTTCACCAAACTCATCCTACTGCTCTTTTTGAAATTGAATTCTGCCCAGAAAAGAATAAGACAAAAAGTGAATTAGATTGAAATGTCTTTGAATATTGAATTCACAACGGTGAATTAGATGGTTTAAAAGCACCTAGCCCCCCCCCCGAAAAAAAGTATTTACTTTTTGCATGAAGAGGATGAATATCTAGTGGAGCTTTTTCTCAGCAATAATGAAATGTGGTGGGAGAAACAGTGCACTGTATGCAAACTGAGGTTCAGCAAGTCCAGTATTTCACCTTCAGACAAGATATGCAGGGATTAAATCCTCATTAGAACCTGAGATTGGAACTGTTTCTGCAGGATTTGTTTCTTAGGAGCCAACAACTCTCTAAGGATCTGGCATACTTTCACATAACTGTTGTTAGGAAGGCCAGAATCTAGAAAGCAGTAGCAAGAGAGACGAGCTGTTAACAAAACAAAAACAAAAATTTAAGAGTGGAATCTTAATCCTTGCCTTCTGGGTTTTCCTTTCTGGATTCTTTTTTTTAGTTCTTCTGTCTTGTCTAGTTTTGTTATTTTTCGGAAGTTTACTCCTCTATCAGCATCCTCACCACACTTCTTAATTTCAACCCCCATTTTGGGGGCTTGCTGGTACAGAAATTGAACTTGTACAGCACATTCTGTATAAATGACATCTCTAAGGATGCTGTTATCTTATTTTCCCTTGGGTGACATTTCTATCATGCTTCAAGAAGAAAGAACAATAACAAAATAATTTGGAACACATGGACACATGCTCATTATAGGTATATATGTGCAAATATATATTTGCATTTTTTTATCAATCGGATCACTTGGGACTACCCGTAGTTGTTCAGGGTACAACTTTACCTGTATACCTGTTCATGTCCTAGTGTTCAGTTTCCCAGATGTAAAGTGGGATTAATAATCTTTACCACCGGTGAGTGAATACAGTCAAGTTTAATTAATGTTTTCAAAGCACATGGAGGTCTTTTGATGGAAGATGCTTAAAAATTGCTAAGTAAGTACAATGATCCCCGAGGCTTTATTATTATGAGAGAAAGAGAGAGAGAGAGAGCACGCTCAGCATGATGTGATTTTCAGCCTTCTCTTTTAATCCTACATTTTGTATTACTTATTTTCACATAAGCACACATACTGAACATACCGAAAAAGATCAGTGTAGAGAATAGAGTGTCACTGTGTTTTCCATGCATGAACCAAGATAGAGAGGCAAGTCTCCAAACAAGGAAACGAGTTTTTTTAAAACATGTGGCTTTAATTCTACTCAGAATATTCCCACTGGCTGAAGAGGGGAAGCAATTCTCACTAATTGTCCCTCCTTTTGTAACCCCAGTGCTACCTTGCCCACTTCCATGCAGAATTCCCAACCCCACTGAAGTAGGTAAATTAAAGCTTTAGGGAAAGAAGTGAATTAATGAAAATCATCTCTTTTTTTTATCAGGGTGATTTCCTTGCTGGACTGAACAAAATGAGGTGTTGCTTCTGTATGAAGCTTATGGTAGTTCCCATCAGTGGATTACAGGAGAAATGGATGTGCAGGATTGATTCAAAAAGACCAATTAAGAAATAGTATGCTTAATGAAGTTCAAATCCTGTGTTATCCACAGATTCCACAGATTCACCAATCTGGAAATGTTAAAATTCAACATACTGTTGTGGTTGTTGTACTAATAATTGTAACCATAGCAATATCAGTCTCAATTCTCATCTTCATTTTCATGGTTTTAACATTTTGGAGGCAGTTTTGATTTGTAAACTGGGTCATGTATATATACTTCATAAAGCATTTTATCTATTTAAAACTACTTTTATATTATGTTCTCTATTTATTTGTATTTCTACAACCAGAGTCCTAATTTACATGTCAGTTTGGGTTGCTCTAGCTATTAGAGAGAGTGAAAAAGAAATCTACTTAATGGCAAACCACATGATTAGTATAACATGCAGTGTGAGCATAAACTGGTTTGCTTGTACGTTCTTGCAGTCTTAACTTAATTCACCAAGTTAAATGAGCTCTCAGGGTCTGCTTTATGTGGGTTCCTGAAAAATAGGCACATGGTTTCCCACAATTTTGCAATAATATAAGTCTAAGGAAGCCTTGAAATATTATAAAACAAAACAAAAACAAAACAAAACACCCCTTCTGATTCTTTGTCATGGAACACTGGAGCAAACAAAATTCAGACTCCATCCTTATGAACGTACTTTATTGCCTGCCTTCTGCTATCTTTTCCTTCCCAAAATACTATATAATGTCCTATGTAAATTGGTTTCCTCTGTATCCAATATATATATTGGATTTCTAACCCCTAAAAGTGGTTTATTGCTATTATTGTAGTTTTAATTCTAAAAGCATTTTAGAAAAGCATTTTAGGATTAACATTTACTGATTTTCCCACTCTTCTACATTGTTTAGTCATTGCCTCAGTGACAGCTGAATGGAATGTGACTTTACTAAAAATATTCCCATTTATGCATGCAGTATTTTAGCAGTATTTGAATATTCTCATTTCCAACCACATTTTTTATTTTTTTTAAAAAATTAAATTCTACTGTGTAAGGGTCTATGCGTTTAGTAAATGTAATTAGCCACAGTGATGCCTGTAAAGTTTCTTTAGTGTTTAATTAAATAAAAGATTGGAATATGTAACAACTAGTAGGGCAGAACTGATGAAGAATGAAAACACATAGTTCTTATAAAGTTAATAAGGTGCATAGACTGACTATGTAAGCCAGGGGATCATGTGAAGCAGCCAGTATTTCAAAACAAATCAAGCTTTTTCCCCAGCGGTAGTTTTCCTTTGTTTTTTGAGATTAAAAGGGAAATCTATAATGTGCATGCTTCAAATACAACCCTTGCATCTGGGAGCCCGTGGCAATAACTCATCACAGTAGGAAAATTTAGGATAGAGGTAACGAAGATAGTAAGAGAAATGGAGTTTTTGGCAGAACTCTAGCAAATGAAACCAGGAGATATCCCAGCCTCTGGAGAATTGATTTTTCCAACTTGAAGTAACAATCCAAACACTTTCAACAGCTGAGTTAGGAACTTACACTTTAATAATGATTTTTTTGGAGGCTCATGGTCTCCTGTGTTCATATTCCTAATTCTGTTTCTATAATTTGTTTAGTTTTGTTCACTGAAAATCCTGAGCCCAGGATTGATTTTCCAAGATCATTATCCCCCTTTTTTAAAGTTTGGTAAAGGACTATGAACTCTTATTGACTGACTAAGGGTTTGATACAGTACTTAAAGGAGTAAGACATTAGTGCTTGTTTAAGAATGTTCATTCTGAAATCAAAAGAAATCATTGTTCTTATGGGTTTGGTACACTTGTGCACTAGCCTTTTATAAACACACCGGACAAAATGATAATCTGAGATCAAATGTCCTGATATTTATGTTCAATCAATTTTGGAATGACCCAGTTTAAACAGGAGCCACAGTGCTGGGAAAGATTGTAATTAATATACCTACTATGCAGTGAATGATGGATTCATTGCTGTTATATCCCACCACAATCTAGTAATTCTTGGCAGCTTACATGATGTATTGTAAAGAAAGAAAATTTAAAACATCCACCAGTATGATTAAAATAACAAATTAACTATCAGTCATAACCCCCTCCCCAACAAATACGTAATATAAGAAACTAAAGTAGAACAACAATTAAAATAAAAGAAAGAATAAAACAAGGCACATTATCTGAATTGAAATGTTCGTGCTGAACCAGTTCTTTCAACATTTTCCTGAAAACCAACAAAAGGCATATTAAATAAATCCTAAAAACAAAATGTCGATTTTTTTTCCCTTAAAAAACCTTTCTTGGAAGTGGTACTTGGCTCATATCTTGCAAGTGTAAAAGAATTTTGGATAAACGTTGAAAGACAATCTTCACTTTTCCCCACTTCTTATAGTTTCAAAAAACCCTGTTTGCTTGGTCACATCTTTTTCTAACAAAAGTTACCTGATTGCAATTTTGTCCAAGAAAAAGTTTAGGAGGAAGAAAAGTCTTTTTAAAATATTTTTTAAAGTTGAAAACCAATACAAACTAATATAAAGTGAGAAGGAAAGAAGAAATCAGAAAGAAAGCTAAAAGTACAAGAAAGAAAAAGAAAAACGGTAAAGAAAGGAAACATGGAAATAAGTAGCTTCCAATCATCTTTATAGCAGTTATAAATACAATTATAAGTTTACCTCGTAATTACTCTGTGGTTACGACATAACTCTTCTTTCCATAATCTATCCTGTCTAATCATCAAAACCATAAATCCTAAATTGAATTTTTGCTGCTTCACTCAAGATGTCTCTAAGAGGTTTCCAGTAAACGTAGATATTGTCTTTTCACTGATCAAAGAAATCAAGGGGAAAAACAGTCCTGATTAAGACAACTTTGCTTTACCAGCCCACCGAATTTCCATAAATACTATTTAAATCATTGCCGCACCCCGAACATCATAAACATTGTGAACTGGAGAGAAATAAAAAGTTCAATATAGCTCTGATTTAAGTCCCTTGACATCTTAGAGCAAGGACAACCATTCAGATGAAGAAGATAAGGTACAGTGAAGGGTTAACTCTTCGAACATTAGGAATTGGATCTCTAATGATGTCTGGTCCTAAATTATAATGCATTTAAAGGAATATTTTTATGGCTGTGAAGAAATCATAGGTTTCCCTTGAATTTATTAAAAACTGGCTGGACCTATGGGCTTGCTTCATGGTGCTGTAGGAAAAGTGCAATAGGGAAGATAAACCAGGAAGCACCTGATGATGAAGTTTTCATCTCACCTCTACATTTTGTTTAGATTGCAGCAAATTAACTTTTATCTTCAGGCATCCCTCCTCACATTTCTGATATATAAATACAATACTGATCTATCTCAAGAGATAATGTGGAATTTTCTTGGTCACTTAGCAAAACTCTACAAGTGCTACAAGTTGATACCTGTTCTACTGCGGAAAACCTTTGATGTTAGAGATCAACACAAGTTATAAGTCTTCCCCCCCCACCATTCCCCCAAGCAAGTATGGATGTATATATCTTTCCTGTATTATTCTTTGAGAGCTGGTAAATGACAGATTTATGAGTGGATAAGAATGAATAGATAAAGGTTCTGTTTGTAATTTAATTTGGCCCTAGCACCCTTCTGGATGACACTCCAGTTCACAGCCTAAGAAAGCACACATACTTGGACTAAATGCCATAATGAATAAAAAGATTTGTGTTTGGTTAAATCCAAGAGGTTTGGCCTAGTTAGGTTGCAAACAACCTTTTTTTAAAGTCAAATATATACATAATGAGAACTGCATATTAAATCTAGGCAGTGGGTTGTTTAATGTGTGCCATTCACAAATAAATCCACACTTTATTTTCTGCCTTCCAGAATTACATACAGGAATAGCATACTGTTGTCCAAGATATTTGTCCACATGTAATTCATACGTTGGATCAATCACTTTCCTTATATTATTTTTCACACATTCAAATGGGTGTCTTGAAGTGAATGTTTCATCACCTAATTGACGCTAAACCTGTCCTTGCTACTTGTTAAAACTGGCCTGATTTCATATTCAGCACTCAAGACAAGTTCCCCTTGACATGAAAGGATTTAGCTGCTTTTTCCACAGCAAATAAAGGCATACAGATGACTGATGTGAGGACATATATCTGTTTGCCCCCATGCACAACCAAATCAGGAGCTATTCCCCTTCCATCCCACCCAAAACCAGTAATGCTAACTCGAGACTCTAACTTCCATGGGAATAGATAGGTATAAGGCAGTAAAAGAGCAGAAGGAAAGCACCACTTTTTAAAAAAAGCTAACAAAATTTTTCATACAAAGAAAATGAAATTTACCTTCTATCCAGTCAGAAAAACAAACAAACCAACAACCCAGGAACCATATCCTGATGTTTATATTGTGTATGTATAGGATGTGTGTGTTTGTGTTCACACAAATACTTCTTTCCAACTCTCTCTTACACTATAAAAATCAAGTCCAAAGTCTATCTTTAGTTTGAAAATTTAGGTACAACTTCCAGATGTCTCTAATTTTAAGTTAGCCTGGTCACCTACAAAAGTTGTGCTTTATTCTTTCACTTCGTGCCCTTGAAAAATATGAGGGGCTATTATTTTGAAATAGTGCAATGCCACAATAGCTTGCATGACATAGACTCCAGACCTATTTAAAGGTCCTTTGTATACATTGATATGTATGTGTGTGCATGCTCACAATTCAAGAGTAGAAGCAGAGGCAAGGGCCGTGTTCATTCCAGACCTGTTTCAAAAATCTTGTTATTGATTCTGTTGTGATACCCAGTTGTGCCAGAGAAGACAGTTCAACATGGATTGATATCGTATTAGCTCTTTGACAAATTCTGGATGTTGCAAAGTTTTGTTGTCCATTTACTTGGTTAAAAAAATGCATATATTTATTTATTTGTTAAATTTATTTACTGCTTATCCATGAGGCCTCCTAATTACATAATATAGTTTATTAATGGCCCATTCAATTCCAGTTTTCCAAATCCAGTTCTGAAAGTTGTACCCCAACATCTGGAGGTACCAGCTTGAAAAAGGCTAATCAGCCTTGTGAGATTATGAACACTAACAGTGCTACTGCTCACTAGTGCTTTTGTAGTCTATCCAAGGATAACTCCAGTGTACACAAAACGAAATACACATCTCACTTCAGATGAAAAGAATCCTTTGTCTACCCAATTGGTCAGAAGTTCTTCAAAAATAATAAATAATAGGAAGACAAGCGCTGTGCTATTTGTTCTGCCAAGGTAGACTAAAGCCATTGTATGCATTCTTAACTCTTATTAATAAAAGAAGTTCACCATCTTGTAGGAAAACATGAAACTGAGTAGAAAAAGCTCCTATGTTCTTCAGCCTTTTCCTGTCTGAATTTTCCAGCTGTTGGTAACATACGCAGATTTCTCTCTGAGCTACAAATTGGGGTAGAGAGTTAGCTATAGTGCTTGAATTATACTAGTTTCAGCCAACACAATGACTGAAAATCTACCAGTGAAGTATAACACAAAGGACAAAGAAACAGAGACGGGATGCGTTGAAATGTATTTTGCTCTCTGGGTGTCCAAGTCTTTTCTAGTAAGCACTGAAACTCTCTTTTCTTTTTCTGATGTAATGAGCAGAAGAAGAATAAACAACCTGCCATGCTTCCTTTCTTCTCTCTTCCAATAGCTAAGATTTGCTCACTTGCAGTGATACCAAAATGGTTACAGCACTTCCAATGCAGTCAAAAGCATATCCTGTTTTGTTTTGTTTTCCAGGGCTCATTGTAAAATAATTCTCTAAGCTCCACATTATTTAAAGTTTTAAAAGCAAGCACTTTAAATTGCACCCAGAGGCAGGCTGAGAGTCTGTGCATCTGTTTAAGCATTGGCAAGATATGTGTAGCCATATTTCGAGCTAACGACAGCATCTGAACTTTCTTTGGAGCAACATCATGTGCAATGCATTATCATGGTCTATTATGGAAACCATCATAACATGGATCAAAAGCATCTCAACTGTTTCTGTTCTGGAAGAGTCCAATCCACAGAAAGTGAATGGGTCTCCTCTAACGAAGCTGTCCTCCCACTGACATACCCCAACAACAACCTTATAGTGGGAGAGAGCGTTCACCTTGTTAAGAAGCATCTGAAGAGTCTGTTTAAGAGCGGTTTGTGTAAGCCTGGCAGATGCCCTAGAATTCTTCATTATATTCCATCAATGTGAACCAAGCTAACAGCATTGGCCATTGTCCGATCTGAGCCTCAGTATTTCAAGGACATACCACTAAAATAAGCAAATCTGTTCACTATGATGGAATCAAACAGTCGAGCAATGTAGGATGGCCAAGGATTTGAACTTCTTCAATTGCTTTCAAATTTTGCTCTCTTCTTCCCCTCTTTTTCACAAAATTCTTCAAATACCAGTGAATGTATCTGGAGCAGCTCCAACCATCTTGGGCTCTGCTTTATTCTACTAGAGATAAGAGGAGTTACTCGGCCTACTCGGGTGCTCTGAAGTCAGCTTTTATTTTTGCCCATTCTCGACCTTTGCAAAAGTATGCTAAAATGAGCGCAGTCCAAGAAACTATATTGTATATAAAATGAATGACAGCTCCTAGCATCACCCAGAGAATCCAACCTGTGTTTGTTTAACATTTTTTCGAAAAAAAGACGTGGGGGTAGAAGTCATCAAGTTATAGATGAGTTCCTTGACCACCACCCAAAAAATAACAAATAGAGTAAAAATAACGGTACCATATTCCCTGATAAACTTGTGCCAGAAAAGCTCTTGGGGATCAGGAGGGTTTTCCATCCCCCTTTTTGTCAGTCCCCAGCTTTTACCAATTTAAATTCTTGGCAGCGTATTAAAAAAGAAATGCAGAAGGTATTTGAAACTGCAATCCCTCAGGTACTAAATCTGTTTCCTGGCAATAGATGAATGTTGCTGGAGTTAAAACCTAGCAGCACCACAGCACCAGATCTCCATAGCTGTTCATATTTATACTTAAAAGACAAATATGTCATTCTTTCATTATTCTGTTACACAGGCCGTTTTCAATCCCCCCCCACATCTCCCCCGCCCCGATTCCCAGCCCTCCATGCCTCTGACAATAAAAGTTGGAGAGACTTGTGGCAGTGGCTGGGGCCAATTTGTTTCCTCAGCTTAGCAGGATGCCATTTTCCACCTTGGATTTTCAACCATAGTCACGTCCGAGACACCCGTCCTGCTCCACCTTTTAACTCCATGTGCTGGGGTAGGGCCAGATGGTGTACCTTCCCTTAACCCTTTCTGAAGATCATCGAGAACTGAAGAGCTCCGGTGACACTGTAGGATGTTTAGATCCAAATCCTGAATCTGTTCAGGATAGCATAAGCAATAGCACTTAGACTTATACCTCACATCATAGTGCTTTACAGCCCTTTCTAAGTTGTTTACAGAGTCAGCCTATTGCCCCCAACAGTCTGAGTCCTCATTTTACTGACTTTGGAAGGATAGAAGGCTGAGTCAATCTTGAGCCTGGTGAGATTTGAACTGGCAAATTGCAGACAGCCGCCAGTCAGCAAAAGTAGCCTGCAGTACTGCACTCTAACCACTGCGGTACTGCGGCTCATGTTAAAATGTTAAGGATGTTAAAAAATAATCACTTCCCACATCTCAGTCAGGACCAAGAAGGTCACAGAAGGTGGATAAGAATTCTCTGTTTAAGGACAGCCCCATTTTTTTTCATGTTAATGTTTTATAACTCCATCCATGGGCAAAAAAATGGTGAATGTAGTGGCATAGTTAATGCCGGAGTCCTATATGAGATGTAGCAACAAGCCTAGATTTGCAGCTAAAATTCTGTTTGTTACTGTTGTGATATATTTACCCCCAGCTAGGTCACACTTTCAATGGTTTAAATCAGAAGTACCAAACCTCTTTTTTTAAAAAAAAATAAAGTAACCATCAGTCCAAACTCTCCACAGGTTGGATATATTTGTAAGGTACAATTTTGTACTGTTCCATAGCCAGATCACTGTGTTGATTTGCAAAAGAAAGGCCTTACAAAGATATAAAATGCATAAAGTGAATAAAACAGGATAAAATCCAAACAAGATAGAACCACAAAATAAAAATGGCAACAGGATCTAAACCCGGCACCAGTATATTTTTTAGAATGAAAATGGGGGGGGGGGGGAAGTTCTGAACTTTGATCTAAGGAATGTGAAGACAAGATTTGATTATTACTTTAACAATGATGTTGTTACTACATAGAATGTAAGATGGCATCTGCTGGAGTAGACCAAATATCCTTACTAAGCTGGCATTCAATTCCCATGGAGGTCAACCAGATGTCAATGGGAATCTTGGAAGCACCTGAGAGCAATGCGATGCTGCACATTATTCTTAATAACTGGTATTCTGAGACGTGTAACCGCTTGGGGGACAGTAAAGCACTGTAAAGTGGTATATAAGTCTAAGTGCTATTGCTATATTGCTATCTTTTATATCCCTTTGATATTTGAGTGGCCCATTTCTGAATCCAGTTCTATGCTTTTTGTACTGTTTTGTAGTACAACGATAAAACTGTTGCATTATATAACAATTATATAAAGTATAAAAGGTATTACAGTGGTAGCTTAGTCTGTATTCCTTTCTACTTACAAAAGTTTGTTTAGGGATCATTTGAAGCTACAATGGCACTGGGAAAAAAAGACTTTTGACCATTTTTCATACTTAGAACTATTGTAGCATCCCCATGGGTCATGTGTTCAAACTTCAGATGCCTGGCAATTGACTCATATTTATGACAGTTGGAGTGTCCTTGGGTCATGTGGTCACCTTTTGTGACATTCTGACAAGCAAAGTCAATGGGGAAGCCAGATTCACTTAACAACCATGTTACTAAGTTAACACTACAGTCTTAACAACTGTGGCAAGAAAGTTTGTAAAATGGGGAATGTGTACTCGCCAACTACCGTGTTCCGCCTCTGGCTCATCTCGAGGGCCCTTTGGTCTGGGAACTCAGGGCCCTGGACTCCGGATGTTATTTTTTAATGCCAGGTCGGTTGTATCTAAAGCCCCTCTGATTCAGGAATTAATCCTGGAAAAGAGGGCCAACCTGGTGTGCATCACCGAAACCTGGTTGGGGCCTGAAGAGGGTGTTCCCCTCATGGAAATGTGCCCCCCCAGGTTACAGGTGGTGCACCAGCCGCAACGCCAGGGCAGGGGTGGTGGGGTGGCGGTACTTATATGTCAGGGACTCCATCCACGGGAAGGTGTAGCTCCTGAGATGGACGGGTGTGAGTCTCTCCTTCTGAGGCTGGACTCAGGGGTGCAGTTGAGCTTGTTGCTAACGTACCTGCTTCCGAGCTGGGTTGCATCAGCTCTGCCTGTGCTCCTCGAGGGGGTTGCCGGGTTGGCGGTTGACTTCCCCAGGCTGATGGTGCTTGGGGACTTCAACCTGCCATCCCTGGGCAACTCCTCATATGCGGCACAGGAGTTCATGGCCTCCATGGCAACCATGGACCTGACCCAAGTAATTTAGGGTCCGACCCATAGGGGGGACACACACTCGATCTGGTTTTATCTCGGAGCAATGGCGCCATGATCTAGGTTTGGGGGACATAGTAGTAGAACCCTTGCCATGGTCAGATCACTCCCTTATCCAATTGGATTTCCTGACGTCCACCCCACCCCACAGGGAGGCGGGACCGACTAGGTGGTTCCGCCCCAGGCGCCTAATGGACCCAATTGGGTTCCAGAGG
>JANHGC010008001.1:62506-74895 GCA_027560395.1 Boaedon fuliginosus
TTCCAGGTGCAGGCTGACTTGTCCTTGACTTCTAAGAAGAATGTTGTTGAGTCTAATCTACTACTCACTAAGAATTCTCCCTTCCCAAATTCTCAGGCACTAACTGTGGCAGCCTCGAAGAAGCTCTAAGAAAAGTATGGCTTCCATGGCCGATAGATTGCTTCTTGTCCTGCCTTCAGATGCTTTGGAGATTATGCAATTGACCCCTCTTCTTTGTGGCAGTCCCTTAGATAATGGAACACTGCTACTGAATTGAATTATAGAGGATTTTCTTCCTGAAGCTGAGTAAGATTGACCCAATCTGTGTTTCCCACTGAATCATCTCATGTCTACCACATAAACAGCTTTCTAGAGGTGCTTGCTCTTTCTTTGTGGTCTGTTCCTCTGAAATTTGCAGTCCAAAGTTGAATGTTTGAGAGGATGGACAGGTTTACCTTATAGTGATTGTTTGTTTACATTACTAGATTGTCTCTATAATGTGTGCAGCTGTCTATAGTTTAGGCTCCATATTTCTCAGATTCCAATCTTGGATTTCAGGCTGAGATGGGGTTGTACGTTGAATGGTTGCTAGGAGGTGGGGAGAGGGTGTCCATATTCCTGTGGGCTGCTAGCCAAGATTTTGAAGAAGGAAGGAGCTCAGGAGTCTGTACTTATTTTTCTTGAAGATTTTTTCCCCTCCGAGAAGCTGAGTTTGGAATGTATAAACACAGTATTGCCCTTACTGTCTGCTCAGATGATCTGATCAGTAGGATTATCAACATCTATAATCAGACCCATAGGGAAAGAACGTTAATTGTCCCTGCCTTAGTACAGAGGCTAGCATGTTTTCTCTCAATTAAACCTTAGTAAATTTGGAAATGAAGATAAATTTAGAACCTTAACCCCATCCCAATGTCTGCTCTTTTGCTTCATCACGTTCATCTGCAGTTTGAGGGAGAGATTGACTGGGGAATTATTATGCAATAAGGGCAAATAAACTTTCTCTGCAGTGATTAAGGTTGTCCATCTGAATCTTTGCATGACATACTCTTTTAGTCTCAGTGTCAGCTCTCTGATCCCTCTTCCCAGACATGGTATGCATCCATCTTAGTTCTTTATTTGAAGTACCACTTGAACACACCTGAGTGTTTTCCACAATGTTAGGAGCAAACCCTTTTAGCAGACAGCAGTTGCATTTATTGCAGGCAAATGGGTGGGCTAGAATTACATAGACTCATTTTCTCAGAGAAACAAATCATTGGTTGATTTAAAAAAAAAAAAACAGAACCCCAAAATTCCACAAGGGGAAATGTGTACGAACAGGAAGAACCCAACAGCAAATAATACTGGGCAAAAGATAATAAAACTTGATGTGCAGATACGACCTATGGCTACAGCAAAGGTGGACGACCATTTCCATATTTTGAGTCAGTTCAAGACAAAGAAATCATTGGGGATAAAAAATAAATTCCATTTCCTTTCATTTAAATGTAAATAAACTGAATAGATAGGTACTAAAAGGTTCTTGGATATTTAATAATTTTCCCATTAATTTATCCCATTAAAAGCCACAGATTAACTGCCCCTTTAGAAGACCCTTGGCATTAAGCTTTGTACCTGAACTTACATCTATGGTTTGGGAGTTCCCACACCTACATAACAGATGGCGCAAAAGGCTCAGAAGAAACCCTCCCAAACTTCTCAAGCTGTAAAGGAGATGGCATGAGATAAAGTTGCAACTGCTATGTTTCCTGTCTAATATACGGTACCTGGGAAGGCTGACAGATAGCTCTACTTTGTGTATTTTCACTGTGTTGTGTGTGTGCTTTTGTAGATGGTTGAATAGGTATTTTAAATATTGTATATCTAATATATTTAACCCACTTTAAGCAAACATAGATTAATAAATATCTGTAATACAGATACAGTTACTGAGAACGAGGTGTTTCCACCAATCTAAAGTTTCTTCACTTTTTCTTCTAAGCACCTTGAGCAGTCTCCTTCTTCAGCAACCTGGTTGACTTTAAGCACACATTCTCAATCCAGGATCACAAAATGAAAATTGAAATTGAAAGATTGTGGCAATAAATGAATCATTTAATCGTTTAACCAAGCCCAATGATAATTAGCACTTTGGGGGCCATATCAAAAAATCTTGGATGGCACTTCGAAAATCTGCACATTGACAAAATTCCAATCCGTCAATTGTAAAAGGCCACACTCTGCTTGGATCTGCACATATATTATGTTGATATGACATCCTGGGAAGAACTCAGTGAGTATGAAGGCCTACAGTATCGTTGATGCTGGGGGGAGACAAATTGCTTCCTTCAGAATGGCTGCGCAACTTGGGGGTACTCTTGGATCCACAGCTACAATTGGACCATCATTCGACAGCTGTGGCCAAGGGTGCCTATGCGCAGGTTTGCCTACTGCACCAGTTGCGCCCTTTCCTAGACCAGGAGGCTCTTCTTACGGTCACTCATGTCCTCGTCACCTCGTGAGTGGACTACTGTAATGTGCTCTACATAGGACTGCCCTTGAAGAGCATTCAGAGACTACAACTGGTCCAGAATGCAGCCGCGCAAGTGATTAAGGGTGTACCTCGGTGCACCCATATAACACCTATCCTCCGCAAGCTGCACTGGCTCCCAGTGGTCTTCCGGGTGCAATTCAAGGTGCTAGTAACAATTTTTAAAGCCCTTCATGGCTTAGGAGCGGGGTACCTTCAAGACTACCTTCTGCTACCTCATGCCTCCCAGTGCCCAGTTAGGTCCCACAGAGTTGGCCTACTACGGGTCCCATCAGCTAAACAATGTCGGCTGGCGGGGCCCCATGCTAAAGCCTTCTCTGTGGCAGTGTCGGCCCTTTGGAATCAGCTGCCTGCAGATATCAGGACCATCCCTATCTTGTTGGCCTTCCGCAAAGCCACTAAGACCTGGCTTTGCCGGCAGGCCTGGAATTGATGTGCCCCCCCACCATTGAATGAGAGAGCTTATGATTTTAACTGTATTACATTGTATTTTAATTATTGTTGTTAGCTGCCTCGAGTTCCCCTTGACTGGGGAAGAGAGGTGGGGTATATATCCAATAAAATAAATAAATAAATAAAGATTCACTGGGCTCAATTTTGCATATAATAACATCTCAAACAGTTCAATAGAAGAGAATATTTGTAGCTCAGAACTGAAATGAGGGGTCCTTGGTGCTACCTAAGTTCGTTTGTTTGCAGGTGTTTCATTGTCCAACTAGGTAACACGGTACACTGATGATGTTCCCTAGTTGGGTAAGGAATCTTCTTTAAAATTTATTTATTTATCATATGGCATACAATGTCAGGGAAATCTATAAATGAGGGTAAAGGTTCATTCTCCAAACTTGTGGGTTGGTTTCCGAACATTTCATTACCAGGCTAGGTAACATCACCAGCAGAGTTTACGCGATGTCAGTGTTCTATTTATAAGGGCTTCAGGTGTGGGTGTGTCAAGTGAGGGCTTTGTGATGAGTCTTGTGATGGGTCAGGTGTGAGTCATTGATGAGTCTTATGATGGGTCTTATGATAAGGAGGTTAAATCAGGTCAGGATCATTGGGAGGTAAAATACTGCTGGTGGGGGGGGGTTGCATGGGTTAGTTGAAGGTTGGTTGAGGGTTGGTGTTGTCTCTGATTGGCTGTGCACCAGTAGTTCATCTCCCAATGATCCTGACCTGATCTAACCCTCCTCATCACAAGACCCTCCTTTTATACACCTACAGCCGGAGCCCTTATAAACAGAAGAACATTGACATCCTCTAAACCTTGCTGACGATATTACCTAGCCTGGTAATGAAATGTTTGGAAACCAACCCACAAGCTTGCAGAATGAACCTTCATCCTCATCCTACACCTGAGCTACAGATATTTGCCACTATTACAAATCTATAAATGCTAGTCATAATGCAGCCCTGACAGGCTAAATTGCTAGTTCGTTCTGCATACCTATCCTTGGTGCAGAGCAGGGGGTGAACTAGCTTATACCAGTTGAATAGCAGTGCTCAGGTTGCTGGTTCTTCAGGGCTCCTCTGCCAGTCTCACCTCATGTTACTGCCTCATGTCTAGCCAGATCCAGTGGCAGCACCAGCTTCCACTTTCTGCATACATGAACACAGCCTGGTTTTTCCAATCAAAATAGAAATCATTTATCTACTTGTAATATTGCATCCTACTGGATGGGCAGGAGTGGGAGCTCACCCTGTCTTGTGGAGCCAAGCTCAAACTATTGAAGGGCAGACCATTTCTGGCTAGCACTCCATTAAGCTGCTGCGTCACCATGTCCCCTTCAAGAAAACAATCACACTCAAACAGTTGTTATTGGAAGCAATGCTGGAAAATTGGTAAGGAAGGGTTCATCAGAGATGGGGCCCTCTAAACCAGGGGTGTTGAACTTGATTTCATTGAGGGGCATATCAGGGTTGTGTTTGACCTCAGGGGGGCTGGGGTGGGTGTGGCCAGGGTGGGCATGGCCAGCTTGATGTCACTTGTGTCAGGCCCCTGTTGTGCTCCAAGCACTCAGCCAGCGAAAATGGGCTCCCAAGCTCTGTTTCCTGCTGAGACGATCTCATGCAACCCTCTGCCAGTTAAAACAGGGCTCGAGAGGGCCACATGTGGCCCTCCTGAGCTCCATTTTTGCTGACAGAGGCACCGTGGGCCGGTCCCTTGCTGTTTCCAGGGTGGCCCCGTGGGCCAGATCTAAGTACCCCATGGGCTGGATCCAGCCCATGGGCCTTGAGTTTGACACCTCTAAACAATCACAGGGGATGTATGGCAGAGGGGCATTTATCCCACAAATGAGGGGCATTTATCCCACAAATTTTCCTACTTCCCATCCCTTGATAGGTAGTGGGAAAACTCTGGAAAAAATGAAGGATGTCTCTGTGGTGAGCAAAAAGCAGTTATCCTCCAGCTGATCCTGCAATCTCTTAAAAAAAAGAAATCAGGCACAATTCATCTCACAACTAAACAAATCACTCTCCTATCTCCCCCCCCCCAGTGTACTAACATCTGGAAACATTGCTGTAAGTGTGGCTATCTCTGAGAGCTTTCTGACAGGGGATGCCAAAGCCCCTGATGTGTTGAGCAATTCCTCCCACCCCCATGCACATTAAATGTCACCAATGATGTGCATTTTATACTTTAGCCAAAATAAAATATGCTTTCCTATCTTTGTGCAGTGGCAGGTTCTCCAGGGTAAGATCATATCAATGCAACTATGTTGGAAAATATGTGGATTGTTCTATTGTAGTATTCAGCAGACACGTGGACAGCAGGATCATACAGGGATGGTTGACCGTGGCAAATTTTCCCTGTCTGACTCAAGGATTCTTAGCAGACATTTTTAAAGTGAAGCAATCCACAGCTTCTTTCTTTCTGGATATTCCTCACTTTTTCTTCCCCTGCTCTGTTGGCTTTACCATCCTTCCCACTGTATCGCCTTTGAGCTGCGCTGTAGCCGACAAGCTCTGGACAGCAGGACAGCTCGATCCAATAAATCTGAGACCTGTCTAGGTGCTTCATTTATCAAGAGGCCTAATTTATCCAGGCCCTTTAGACTAATTGCAGATTTGCAAAAAATGCTGAGAGTGTAGAACAGTGCCTCGTGAATGTCCCTTGCCATATTTCTGTTAATGTGTTTCATCTGGAGTACATAAAGAGACAGGGATGCTGATTTTAGACACAGCACTTTGGGACTAATCCAGTTAAATGATTATCCCTAAAAATGTGCAGTGATGTCATTTTCCCTACAGGACTTTGCTAGTTGCCTTGTTTGCTTTGTTGTGAGAAATATGTAATTCTCAGCTCATTTTCAGAACCGTCAATGTTCCCATTACCTTCTTTTCTTCACTTCCTAAATCACCCTTGTTCTCTTTCCTCCTTTATTGTCTCCTTTTAAGTCACTCCCTTAATTGTCAGGCTCCAATATCTATTATGGATAAATGAGGACTCTGAATCCCCAGCTGTGGTCACCTCTAATCCCCTCCAATATATTTCTGCTTCCTTTCCTATTGTTGATTTTCCTTTGTCCTTCAGAGCAAGTCCATGTAAAAGTCCACCGTTTTATCCATCTGTGCAGCTGAAGTGCCTATTTGCTATTTTAACCAGGCTGTTTTCCTATGAAATTTTTCATCAGGTTGCTAAACCTGAAGCTAAGGATGGAAATGCTGCATTCATGAGTCCTATCCCTATTTTTTATTATGGTTTGCATCACTTGTTTGTTGACTCATTTTGTAGTTTCAAAATTAAGTGATTTTATATTTATACACACACACACACAAACATACACACACAAAATTGGGCCTTTCCTGATGTAACTTAGGCAGACCTAAAAAAAACCTCACTTGCACCAGGTCAAATGCAAAACTTTGCAATGAAGCAGTCCAATGCATTCTGCTGAGATACAGGCAAATGTGGAGCAATGGAATGAGCCACATTGAGTGACAGCAGCCAAATGTGATATTTGCATCACAAAACACAAATTTTATGCTACCTAATAACTATGTGAATACCTAGTTTTCCCCAGCTCAGTCACCCCAAACTGGATTGGATTTCAGTCATATTTTAGCAGTGTGCATGGCCTTTAAACCAGATGGGTTGGGGGGTTTGGAAATTGAAGCCCTACAGATTTGGAGTAACCCAGCTTTGATTCCAAAGGATTGGAATCTTGTAGAACAGATATCCTACTTTTGTCGTCTTCTTTCTGCTTTTCCTTCCTTTCTAAAAAAAAAGCATGCATGATTCTCCATGATAATTTAATTCTGCTCTCACGCTCCCAGCTCCCCAAACACCATCTAATTTACTCCTTTTCTGAAATGGTAGCTACAGATGCATGATAATACATATTTTTTTTTGCATCTTCTGACCCTTGATAACCAATGCAGCTGCCTGCTTGCTCCTTTTACCATCTCCCCTTCCTGTTGCTCTTTCATTCCATGATGTGATAGAAATTGGAAATAAATTTTCCTCAGTGAAAGCAGGACTAGGCTTAATCTCGTCAGTTCTTTCCAAATAGCTGTAGCAATAACACTTAGATTTATATACTGCTTCATAGCAGCCCTTTCTAAGCAGTTGACAGAGTCAGTATATTGCCCCCAACAATCTGGGTGCTCGTTTTACCGATCTTGAGAGGATGGAAGGCTGAGTCAACCTTGAGCCAGTCAGGATCGAACTCCTAGCAGTCAGCAAAGTTAGTCTGCATTACTGCATTCTAACCACTGCGCCACCACACCTGACTTTGGAACACAGTTGGGGTGCCATCATCATCTTGGCATAATCCGTAACTCCAACAGCCATCACAGAGTAGCAACTGCTAGACTTTGCAAGCAGCGAGCCAAAGGACTCTTATCTATTGCAACATTTCTCACATGAGTTTGAATTGTTACCTTTTTTCCTTTATTTATTTTTAGATCTTGCCTTTATTATTTTTATCAACAACTCAAGAGTTATGATCTAGGGGGAAAACAATCTGAAACTCTAAGATGGAGAAAGGCCTGACCTATGCTCACACTTGGCTTACTGTATATATTTAGCAGCTGCAATACATACATTCCCCAGCCCACAGGTTGGGACCATATTGTATGTCTTTGTGTCTCTCTGTATGTGTTGATATATCATGAGCAAGCATTGCCATGAGGATAGTTTGTCTGCTAGACCTTCAATTTTTCAATAAAACCCCCATTTCCATTAGGAAATTCCAGGTCTCAATTTTTTTACTTTTGCTTTTGAGGATTAAGCTGATCTGGAACAGGAATAAATAGATTCAATTCTAATGCTTGAGAAATCATTTCGACTGGAGGACAGGCATTCCACTGTCATAATCAGACTTACTGACTGAAGAAAGGGAATAAGAAGAGAAACCTTGAAGCTTTGCATCTTAGGAGTCATATTACTTTTATTTCAAGAGTACTTCCCAAAACCACACTGACTTCAGGAATGGGTCTACAGTATAACATTAGTAAATTAAAAGCTGGAGGAAAAGTAGAAAGTATTTATTTATTTATTTAGATTTGTAGGCCGCCCAATCCTGCAGGACTCTGGGTGGCTCACAACATTAATAAAAAACACTTAAATAACATAGACATGAAAAATCCCTTAACATTTTTCTAAAAAATTCTAAAAAAATTTGGTGGGTCAAGCTAGTCCGGCCTGCCGGAAGAGCCAGGTCTTCAGCGCTCGGCGGAAGGTTTGTAGTAGAACTTTCTAGGTCAGCTAAAGAAGCACCAATCCTATTTGGCAAAGCAAGGTGCTAACCACAACAGATGGGTGTTAACTAGAAGATTGCAGATGAATGCCATATGAGGTTATCCTTAGAAAGCAGGAGGTCATTCAGCTTCCCACACTATTGTATGATGCAGTCTACCCCAATTTGGTACTAGGCAGAGATGTTGGACTTTCAACTCCCATATTCTCATGGGCAAAGGAAGAGAGGAATACCCCAATGTTAAGAGGTTAGTAATGGTTGCAAAGACATTTGTTATGACGTTCCCACTGAGATCCAGTGGTTCTCATCCTGATAGCCTTCTGGAAGATCTTAAAGATCTGGCTGTTCTTCCAGTACTTCAGTTAGGGTACCTGGAACCCTTGCAATCTTTGTTGATAAGGGGATTTTTTTTTTGCATACACTTCAGGAAAGCTGGTGAATTGTAACTGCATCCTGGAGAGAACATAAGGGCCATGTTGATGGGTGCACTATCTTGTTCTTTCTCTTCCCCTATTTGTTTACATTGGCTTGGTCCTTTTCTTCTGTTGTCTTTGTTATATGTTAAGCTGCTAAGAGTTGTTCTGGAATTGAGGAGCACTTAAAATCAAACAAATCAAACAAATAAAATCAAATC
This sequence comes from Boaedon fuliginosus, assembly GCA_027560395.1. Classification (NCBI taxonomy): domain Eukaryota; kingdom Metazoa; phylum Chordata; class Lepidosauria; order Squamata; family Lamprophiidae; genus Boaedon; species Boaedon fuliginosus. The sequence goes on from JANHGC010008001.1 coordinate 71,352, forward strand.
ATTGAATTAAAACTTTGACCCCCTTTTAATGTGCATTGCTTTGATTGCATGGTCCTATCCATCATCTTCATTATTATTATTTTTTTGGCTTGCCCATGCATATTCCTTATCATGAAGAGATAAAGGAATGATCTTGGAAATGGAGAAGAAATGAGAGACTTTTAGAAAGTTATAATCAGCCCAGAGAAAGAGAAAACACTAAGAATCTCAAATATTTTCAGCTTGATTTGGTTTGATATCAGAACGGGGAGAGACAAACTCTACCAAAATTTCAAGATCCTATTATTCAACAATTAAGAATCTTCCTGGAAGCCCTGCTGTGTCTATTTCTTGACCTGGCTTGCTTCAAAAGGCTGAAATTCTGTGTGACATAGCTCCATCTCCATAATCAGGTTTGAAAAATGTAAACATGCCAATAATATTATAATAAAAAATCCAATATACTATGAAGATATTCTTCCAACATAGAGCTGTGGATGTTCTGTCACGGGAAGTTTGAAACAAATATTGGCAGCCATTTAGGATGATCTAAGGAAGGAGGTTGGACTAGAAAACTTTCAAAGTCCTTCTCAAATGATGATTCTAAGCTTATATATCTATAAAAGAGAAGTATGTGTGTGTGTATGCGTGTTTGTATGTGCTCTATACACTCCTAAACGCTGCAACCAATCTCACCCAAACTTTGCACATACATACATTGGCACTGTAAGATCAGCACTGGGTGTGTGTGTGTCACAAATGCCTTTGGGGGGGTCTGCACCCCCTAAAAAGGGTACCTTTGCACACCCCCACCCACATTTCACTCCCAAGCTCTACTACACATGTGCAGAGGGCTCCAGGCAATGCATGCAAATTGGACAATCTCCAGCCAATGGAGGCAAGAACGCTTTTTTATGCAAAGAACGCTGGGAATTGTAGGCTGCAGCACTCCCTGCTTAGGCCTGACTATACTTGGGCAACGCTGGGTTATCAGCTAGTATTCAATATAAACAGCTGCAATCTGCAGGCTTCCTGTCCTGTAATCTCCAGATACTTCCTGGAACATCAGTCGACCTTGATGGTCTTTCTGGTTTCTGGATTCCAAAGAGAAAGTAGATCAGGAAGTTTCCTATGTTCTCTGGATGCCCAGTCCTAAATCAGACTTGGATCCGTCTTTCATGTGTCTAGTTGCAGCCCATTTGAGTTCAGTGTTTGTCTCTTTTGGACAACCAACCTCAAGCTGCTCCAAAGCTGTCACCATGTTCCCAAAGCCAGCTATCATTGTGTTGGAGTGTGCTTTAGAAGTAGCTTGTACTGAGTGGGAGAAAAATGAAAAACTTCCGTGGTGAGACTGGTTATGAATACTGAACTAAGTTGTCATGGGTATTTTCTGCCCCAGTCCTGGAAATATGTTAATTTCACCATTGCTGTTGTTTTTCTCACACTTCAGGAAAGCTGGTGAATCATAATTGCATCCTGGAGAGAACATAAAGGTTACATTGATGGGAGGTTTCTTTCCAACCAAGAACTGGCCCTACTTCAAAGGACTACTAGGGAATCCATCACTGTATAGTATAACCCAAAGAAACTGATACCTACCCTAAAAACACTCCACTCTAAAACATTTGAGAGGACTTCCATTCAGTTACAGATTTACTCGACAGCCTTGGAGACGGTCTTTCTCTTTCTCTCAGCCAGAAGCCCCATTAGGACAACCTTGAGAAAAAGAAACCCCTCTTGGATGGAATATTCCCTGGAGAGAAACAACCTACAGCTTTATAGTCTATTAGGCTGCTGTGTAAGTGAGCAGTGATGAGTTGCATGCCTAGTTAGGACATTACTTAATAGCCCTAGCAAGTTCCTCCACATTACCAAGAAACTGATGGGAGAAATGAAATAATGTCTCTCAAAGATTGGTGCAGGTTTTCCAGTGCCAAATTCCTGAGGCTGTCTTAATCATGCCGCTATTTACGGTGCTTTTGAATAGGGAGGTTTATCTTCCCTGATCTGAACTGCCTCCAAATCCACATTAGGAAAATCAGCCATCAGCAAAGTAATGAAACAGGCAGCTGTAGGCTGCTGCCGGCCTTTGCAACATCTACAGTTACAACATTTGGAAGGATCCAACTAAATAGTATATGCATTGCACAACAGTGGAAAAGAGGTGATAACCCTACAGTGATGACAAGCACAGATCTGCCCACAAGGAAACAAAGTGACCGCTATGTACCGTTAAAGTACTTGTTTGTCTGTCTGTCTGTTTGTTTTTATTTATTTATTTATTTATGTACTTTACATAGTATACTAGGTGCTACTGTGTTTTCCTGAAAATAAGACACTGTCTTATATTTTTGCCACCAAAAAGGTACCAGGTCTTATTTTTGGGGAGGGGGTGTCGTCCACTGACTTACCTCATTTGTGCACATCACCCACAGCTTCCTTTTCTCTGTCAGAGGCCCTCAGGAACTTCTTCTGTTGCTGGCAAGGCCTCTACAGCCGATAACAGAGCTCTGGATCAATTTGGAGGTCTGTTATCAGCTGCAGAGGCCTTCAAAAACACCTTGCTGGTAAGAAGGAGGTAATAAAGGAAATGATGATTATCTGGGCCAAGAACGTACCTCAACAAGTGGCATAAGATTTGGGAAAAAACTATAAATTAACTCTGGCAAGATCTTACAAGGAAAAAATATTAAAAATGTTTCATAGATGGCACCTTCCACCTGCTAGATTGTCAAAGATGTTTCCGAGTCTACCACCAAATTGTTGGAAGTGCGGAGAGGAACAGGGTATGTACTGTCATATGTGGTGGACGTGTCCGAAGGTGAAGGAATATTGGAATAAAATAAGGAAGTGGATAAGAGAGATCACAAAAATGAAATTAGAATTATGACCAGAAACGCTTTTATTGGGTATATTGACAGAAAACTATGGGAAGAAAACAACGTACTTGATAATTCATATTATAGCAGCCGCTAGGATCTTATTTGCATAGGAATGGAAAAACAAAAAACTACCAATGGAGAACCAAATAAAGAACAAAATAATGGATTGCGCAGAGTTAGATAGACTAATGCTTTTGATAAAGGAGAAAGGGGAAACATACTATGAAAGTTGGAGTATGTGGTATAGATGGATAGAAACAAAAAGTTAGATTAAACTAAGGAGTCGGAAATGGGTAACAAATGGAATAAAGAGAACATGATGTATAGGAGTTAACATTATAGAGCAAATTGAGATAGAGTAATCTAGAAAGTGAAAGAGATCAAAGTGTCAAAGTAGGTAGTTATCCTGGTATTAGGGTCAAGGTGGACATGCTTAGCCTGGTACATATCAATAGAATTACTGTTACTTGTTTATTTATTGTTTGTAGGTTTTTACATTTGTTTTGTTTATTGTATTATTGTACTATTGTTTTTTTTAAATTTAATAAAGACTTATTTTTAAAAAAAAACCTTGCTGGCTACAGAAAATATGGGCCGGCAAGGCAGGTGTCGGGATGTGAGAGGATTAGCTGTAACTGTCTGAAGGTAAGTAATAGGGCAGCTCCCCCCCCCATCCCCACCCT
>JANHGC010008001.1:84126-99903 GCA_027560395.1 Boaedon fuliginosus
AGAGTCTTTCTGCTTAAAAAAAAAAAGAATATAAAAAAAAATGAGTGCTGACTTCCGGATTGACTTCTGGCGACTCTGGGCACAAAATACATGAGCTCCATGGTTTCGGCACAGGCCTGCCGGTCCTTGGGTCCTAAATGGACCCAAAGCCTCCCCATAGAGGGGGGGAAGCTTAGAACGGTGGTCTGAAGGGTAGAGGGGAAATCACAAATTCCCCTCCCCACAGACATGATCTCCAGCTAGGACCGAACAGGATGGCACCAGAAATGGCAGCTAATTAGCCAGAACCGTTCCCGGAAAAAGAAAGTGCTGGAGGGAGAAGAAGAAACATCTAACCAGAGACCAATCAGGGCAAGTTGATCTAATTGAATCCTGTAAACCCTAGAATAAAAGAAAAGGCTGAGACGCGAAAATTGAGACAGTGGCGATTTTTAAAAGAGACACAACATGGATTAAATAAAAAGGACTGTTCACAGCTCTGTCCCCTACGTGGACTGAAGGAACGTGGAATTTTCCAGAAAAGAGGCTGAGTGGAATTTGGACAAAATTGAAACAAAATTTGGAATATAAATTTACCTTTGTTATGGATAACAACAAAATGGATTGACAAGAAGCCCGTGATGAGTCCAAGGAGATAAGGAACAACTGTGCCACAATAATTCAAGAAATTGGTGAAGCCCAAAAGATTGGTGAGGATATTAAAGACACTCTTAAAACAGCGTTGGAGAATCTTAGAAAAATTGAGGCAGGACTCTGCCAAATAGAACATTGAGAGGCAGCCAGGAGGAAAAGGGAGAACAAAGAGAGGGCACGGCGTAAATGATAAAATGGCGACGGAAAAGACGGGTCGAAAAGAAGACACCAGAGACTATTTTTTGCGAAATAAAAAGGACTTTGGAAAACAGACATTAAAAATATTAGAAAAGATCAGAAGGAAGACCAAGATGGATTAAGAAAGGAGATAAGTAGCAAAAAACCTAGGAAATCTGTGACAAGGCTAGATAAAGAAAATAAAGAAAATAAAAAGGGAGGGAACCGACGGCAGAAGGAACAGGAGGGGGATAGAAAGGGAACAGACCTATTAAGAAGAAAAAAAGGGGATGAAGGGTAAAAGAGAAATTTAAAAACAGAATTAATTGAGAAATGGGTACCAAGAAAGTAATTTTTAAGGTGTATTTTGCTTATGATCATTAAACATTGTGATTTTGATATTTTTAATATTATACTAAAATACAAATGATGATTTAAAAATTAGAGTTAAACTATAAGTTTAGTACCTTTTTTCTTGTTCTTCATTTTATATTTAGAAGGGAGGATTAATTGGGGGGAACAATATTATAAAAAATAGAGATGCATTTTTTTTTCTGTTACTTGCATTGCATATTTCATTTTTTACATAAAATATTTTTTTTGGTTTTTTTATAATATGGAATGATGAAATGTAAGAAAATGGATAACAAAGTATCAATTATGGTTGTACCCGGAAAGCTCCGGTTGGACAAGTGATATTGTGTTTTTAATTTCTGAAAAATAATAAAAAAAATTACAAAAAAAAAATGAAGGTAACCTATATCCGTGAATCATAATTGTGACACCCTAAATTACCTGGGCAAAATAGCACTCTCTCCAAAGTAAATTTTTTAGTCCATATACCAAAATTTACTTTGGTGGGTGTCAAAATGTGCAAGACGTCAGAAGCTTTATCAAAGTCCCATGTATGAACAAAAGAGGTGGGTCAAGACTATGAGGGACTGAGCAAGGAGTAGAAGACTTCCAATGTCCCTTCCAACTCTGTTATTCTGTTATCTATCTTGAAGGAAAAGATAGAGGAGCAAGTCCAATCAAACCCCTCTCTTCGTAAATTAGGATGATAAAAGAGAAACAGATAAGCCATAGTCCATAAGAGCCATGGTGGCGTAGTGGTTAGAATGTAGTATTGCAGGCTAATTCTGCTGAATGCCAGGTGTTCAATTCTGACCGGCTCAAGGTTGACTCAGCCTTCCATCTTTCCAAGATTGGTAAAATGAGAATCCAGGCTGCTGGGGGCAATATGCTGACTTCTCTGGTATATAAATCTAAATGATATTGCTGTTGCTATTCCTTTTTAGGCCTGCTTGAAACTTCAGAACTTGAGTTGCTGTGACGCTCAGTGTCCTGCGACTGTAATCGGAGGATTGCACATTATGTAACATCCCTTGCTGGATTGCCTGTGTGTACTAATGAGAAGTGATGGCTGATTCCATTTAGAGGCATCAAGGAGCTAAAGTATCGAGCCCAGGACTTTTACAGTGCAGTAGCCCTTCTCTAGGGACTACTTGGACATAGTGAAGAGGAAGCCCTTGGATCTTAGTGCTTTCCTTTCTTATTTTCCCTTTTTTAAAAAAGCAATAGCTAAATGCAATAACCACGGGTGGGATTGTTATTTCCCTATAAATCCTATCAGCACCTGAACAAATGGAGGAGTGGGCAAGAAGAGAGAAATTCTCTTGGCTGAAGATCACTGAGCTTTTCAGTATTTATCCTGAGTACTGCCAGATGCACTGCAATACATTCTGGGGCATTTTTGGTTCATCCAACTCCATTTCGCGCCCCCTCATCAAAACACTATTCCTAATTTTTCCAGATCTCGATTGGAAACTCACAGGGTTAGGATAGAAAAGGAACTCAACTGGAACCTGTAAAAATAGGAACACACACATTTAGAAATTCAGCCAAAACTATTTGGTATCATTTTTGCCTGAGACAAGTCCAGCAAGAGAAGAAAACAGAGTTTAGAATAAAAATAGTAGACAAAATTAATCTTCCCTCCTTAATTACAGAGGAGTTGACTGTTTTAGTCATATTAAAAACTGGTTCCTTTGGAACTAATCACCAAATGTTCCCTCAATAAAGATAGCCCAGGGCATAAAATATGTATCAATATCCTACAAGCAATCCAACACTTTTACAGAGTAATGTGGAGTTGGTCTTCTATTGGATTGAATTTGGCATTTGCTATAGCCCCATTTCCAAATTTTTTGTCTTCCGAGAACATTGAACATTAGCTCCCATGAGTCTGTTCTATAAACTCTTGACATGTATTACTTTACCTGTATCTTAGAAAATCAATAATAACTTGCAAATCATCTCCGTAAAAAGAAGCACACACTAGTCATATATAAATAGAAGACAACACCTCCTGCTAACACCAATACTCTAGGGAGATTTGTTTATTGCAGTATTTATACCATGCCAAATCACAAGAGCCTCAGAAACTTACAAAAATCTGAAACACCAATGATAAAGGATAATTCTTGAAAAGCAAAATTAAATTTATAACACTGTTAGTTGAAAACAAAACAAAACCAAAATAAACCTTGAGATCAGGTCATCTGACCTTTTCCTAGGACAAAGTTAGCCAAGAGAAAATTTCCCCTTCCACCCTCCCACTTCTTTTTCTTCTGAGAAGTAGGAATGTGGATTAGCCTTTTCTGATTGGAAAAAGATTTACTCAGAATATATGCTGCTAAATGTAATAATCTGATTTATGTAGGTCATAAAAATGAAGTTCCTCCTCCAACGGCATTTTAGAAGGTCTTGAAAACCTGACTATTCTCTCAGGTCTTGCAGTAGAGGTATAACCACATTATCATTGGAGTATTGACCGGATCACCATCTTGTATTTTTTTTATAATTCTTTTTGTATTCACTTTATTTTGTTCTTATTTACTTGCTGTTTTTATGTTGTTCTTTACTTTATGAGCTGGTCAATGGTGGTTGGAGTTGGGTGGCATCAAAAATAAAAGAAATAAATGAAACAAACAAACAAATAATGTTACCACCCACAGATGTCATGTATCCACAGATCAAAAGAGTTGATGTAATCCACCCACCTGCTTCTAGATAATTGTTTCTCAAACTTTGTTGGTTCACTGCCCCCTTTTAGAAAAAATTGACTACTCAATGCCCCCTGCCAAGGCCCACCCCCAGAGTGGGGGGCTGAGTTGCCCAAGCCCTGCCCCTGGAATGCCCCACCCCTTGCCTAGGGCACTGCTGGGGGTTGGGCCAGCCCTGAGTAATGGTGAGAACATAGAGGACAGAAATATACGCCACGCCGGCACCACTCTGACCCATGTATCGCTAACAACCACGCAGAAAGCTCTCAGTGAGAAGCCCCTCCCCTCCTTTGTCTCATTGTGCAGGCACAGCATGGGAGCCCGCTGAATCCTCTGCCTTCCATCGATTGGTCCCAGGTGCCCCCTAATTCCATGTGGAGCTTCCAATACCCCCTTAGACTGCTTCAACGCCCACTAGGGGGTGGTACTGCACACTTTGAGAACCACTGTTCTAGATGATCTAGCTATGACCATAGAAAATAACTTTCCAAGGCTATCATAGCATGTGCAAAAATCTCAATTCCACTAGAACTAATTTTTTGTTGTTGTTGTTGTCATTCATAGATAAATAGTTTCCCTAAGAGAAGTATTCACAAGATTATCCATATCCTGGAAATACCCAAAGTAATCTTGTTTAATATAGTACTATCCAGCAATTCCAATCCAAAATAGCCATTAAATATGGACATTTAATACAACCAGAGGGCAGCTTGTGAGTGTGCAAACCATTTACCTAAAGAGATAATAATATAGAGATAATAATAAAGAGATAACAGATTTAGACTTAGAATATCTTTATTGTTATGAGCCATGGTGGCACAGTGGTTAGAGTGCAGTACTGCAGGCTACTTCTGCTGACTGCCAGCTTCCTGCAATTTGACAATTTGAATCTCACTAGGCTCAATGTTGACTCAGCCTTCCATCCTTCCGAGGTCAGTTAAATGTTGGGGGCAATAGGCTGACTCTGTAAACCTCTTAGAGAGGGCTGTAAAGCACTATGAAGCTGTATATAAGTGCTATTGCTATTGCTATTGTCACTTTGAATGTACACTAATCGGCATACATTAAAATGAAATTTAATTGTATACAGCTCTCAAAGTGTCTTCACCTCTAATATACAACACATAAACATGACAAAATAAATAAATACAATATACCTACAAATACAATATACCTACATATATTATATATTAAATTCATATGTAAGTTGCCTTTAACCCCTTACCTATCTCCCCACCAGCAAGCGTAATAACAGATTTTACAACATATAATATATATTATATATTAACAAACAATCTTGTTCATGTTTATATCAATCACTGAGCAAGGAACACCTTCTTGTGTTTTTTCTCTTTTTCCCCTTCTCTCCCGCTCTCCCCATCCTCCCAGGCCAACTTTTTCCCACTGTAAACTTTTTTCACCCAAATGAAGATTTTTCTTTTCTCGGCTCATACCTTCTGTGAAGGACATCTGTAGTCTCTAAACACTATAATTGGACTGAGTGGCTGACTGGTTCCCACCGCCAGGGCTATAGCCATGGGAATCTGATGGCGGAGGGCAAAGAGAGTGATGAAAAAGAAAGGTGGAACAGCCAGCCACTCAAAAAATACAGACTCCCCCCCACAAAAAAAAGGTTAAGGAGTACAGCATGGAGAACCTCTGTCTGTTACAGCTGACTGGGCTTTGAAATTCCAATGTCTTGTTTTTGATACCACTTCACAATGATTGTCACAAGGATGACAATGGATGGGGAAGCACAGGTCATTCTCATTAAGGACTTCGCTGAGTTGCTGTCTGTTTTTCTGTGAGCAGAAGAATACTTTGCCAGGCACTGATTCAGAGAACCGTACCGGTTTTCCCCATGTAGACCTATTAGAAGATGCATTACTAACTACAATTCAAACAAGACTGAAACCTGAAAGCAAGTTGACCCTCACGATAAGGCAAAAACATGCTACTCCTTTTTCAAGAGCTTGTTGCATCTGGGGGGATGCCTCAAAATGTGGCCTAAATTAAATGTGAACAGTTTTTGTGGCAAAGTTTTTGAAAGGAAAATTGTCTCCTCATCTTTTAGACCTTAATGTGCTCTTGGAGGTGTTTTCATAGGAAATAGCAATTTCAGGGGCACCTGGAACATTATAGCTGGTAGTGCTGAGTTTAAAGTCACTGATAGGTCTGTCACCCTTAAATTTGTCTAAAATTCCTTCAAACCCTGGCTAAGGAACTGTTTATCTTCTAGGAATCTGGAAGAGTACAATTCTGGCTTTGTGTTCTAAAGTAAAATCCCAAGGCAAGCTCAACTCCTGGTGACTTCATGGATATAACCATGTATTTGGCATTTTCTGCTTTTTTAAAAAAATCTTCCCTAATATTTATTGCTAAGTGTCTAACCAAGACTTATCAGGTCTGATCCTGCTTAGCTTTTCAAGATCAGCCAAGCTCAACTACATGCAATCATCTGTATTCTATTTTGAGCAAATTTTTTTTGCAGTATTAAAGGCTCCCTTTTACTCTTCCTTTTCTAAGCCAAGAAGCTCAAACATTGTAATGATTCTTTCTTCTACCACCCACATCTCTACCACTTTTCCAATAATTTCGCTTGCCCTTTGCTTCCATATTTCCATAAAATCCATATTGAGATTGTAGATAGAAGTAAGCAGCTTCATTCTAGGTTATATTGAAGGCATCTTAACCTGTGCACTCTTATTTTCATGGCTATCTAACAATTTGCTTCTGAACTGTCAACCAAAGTCCCAATACCCTTTCAGGGTCTGTTACCTGTAGTACATCCCCAGGGTATAATTTTTAAAACATTTTTAGATATGCTTCCATTAAACTATATTTATCATTCATGCCTATTTTCCAATCTGGAGAGATGCTCTGGATTTCATAATCTTTATCTTTTGCTTTGCCAGCCCTGAAGAATTGAATGTCAGCAGAAAATTTATCAAGTATGTATAAATTAAAATGAGCTGATCTCAGTATACCAGCTTGGAGAACCTTTATTTTATCTCTATAATGAGGATCACATAATCTAAATGTCTCCATTACACCATCTATCTAGTTCCTATTATTCTACTTTGTATTTTTAACAGTTTAATCGTACATTCTTATTCCCTGGCTACTAAGTTTGCTTAAGAGTTTTTGGTGAACTGCGTTTACATATCAGAAACTTTACTAGAACAATCTGTGTATAGAAATGAGTCCCCAAGCCTTGTTTTAACAAGGGGGAGGGGGAGGGAAAGGGAGAGAAGGGGGAAAGGGAGGGAAAGGGAAAGAGAGAGAGAGAGAGAAAGGGAAAAAAAGAGAGAACAGGAGAAAGAAAACAAAAAGGTGAGAGAGGAAAAGAGAAAGGAAGAGAGAGGGAAAGGGAAAGAGAAATAGAAAGAGAGAGAGGGAAAGAGAGAGAAAGGGAAAGAGAAAAAGAGAGATAGAGATGGAGGAAAGAGAAAGAGAGAAAGAGAGAAAGAAAGAAAGGGAAAGAGAAAGAAAGGGAAAGAAAGAGAGAAAGGGATAGAGGAAATAGAGAGAAATGGAGAGAGAGAAAGTGAAAGAGAACAAGATAGGAAGGAAGGGAAATACAGAGACCGTAAGAGAGGAAGACAGAAAGAGAGAGGAAAAAAAGGAAGAAGAAGAGCAATAGAAAGAGAAAAGGGGAGAGTTCAAATGGACAGAAGCTTTTCGTTATCCCAGTGAAAAAGGATAACTATTTGCCACTTCTGCTTATTGTCCTCTCCCTTTCCCTGCACCTTATGTGGAATCTAAATGGCTGCCTGAAAGGTGGTGCTTGTGAAGGGTGACCATTTCCCAGTTTGAAGTAAAGCAGTATAACTTCAATCAAACCCAGTCTCTTGGCCAAGTTCCCTTTCACGGAGAAAGCTGATCTCCCAAGATGAGTGACTGACAAATTGAATCTGTCTCTTAAAAAAAAATGACTTGAAGGATGTGTCAGCCTTTAGCATATCAGATATTTAACTTATTGAGGACGCCTCTCCTGGTTGTGCAACAGGGGTCATATTTGCATGATTTATTGGGTGACAGGCTGCCTTTGATTCAGTAACGAAGCCTTTGACTCAAGAGGTGATGCCTTTAATGCCATCTCATTCAAAGATGACATTTTTTTTATTCACTGGCTAGAGTTTCCGATTTAATGGCTGATGGGTCTAGCTCATGATGAATGAGTCCATTCCCCTCAGACAAGGTATTTACCTCAGCATGTGATGTACGAGATTTAATAATATAATCCATTGTTTCTCCTATAGTTTGTGTAATTGGCATCAATTTATGCCTTGGCTTTCCTTAACCTGAAGGGAACCAGCATCTTCCTGCTCCATTATAGGTGAAGTTCGCTAGCAATCCAGGCTGGTAAAAAAAAAAGAGTCCAAATGAGGTAGGCTTCCTCGGTGAAAGATTTTCATCAAATGTGATGTGTGGATACAAATGTCCTGTCACCGGAGTTATTGCAGCTTCTGTTCATGGGAGGAATATCCCAAATCCATTTATGTTCCGTATCCTCTCTAGGATTCTACAAGCTTTATAGTTATTTCCCCAGAGCGAGGCCAACTTACCAAAAACACTCTGCCGCGTGATTAAAAAAAGAAGAAAAGAAAAATCTCAATTTGTTTTCAATATTTTCAATTGCCTTTTAAATATCAGCAGGAGTTTAGAACCAACCTATCACAAGCCTTGCTTTTAGGGCCGGGGAAATAAATGGCACGAGCCAGTTTTTGAGGAAGAAAAGGAAGCTGCGGTGCTGGTTGCAATGAGAAGCAGGCCTCACAGTTAAAGGTTAAAGGCCTGGGCTTTGTGCATTTTACATAAAACTCAGGACTCTAATGAAGGATTGTAAGATAAGGCCTGGTTTACACATTCAGTCACATTGCAGAGTCCACATGTCAGGGTTCCAAGTAATATGCCCATAATAAATGGAACTCCGAGGCAAGTAGGTTCCTCAAAGAATTGGTTTATTGGACATATCATATTGGCAAAGGCTAGTGAAAATATTTCCTAATTAAAAGTAAAAGTTTATCTCTCTTCCCAGTCAATCACATGGTCCAATTGGTGTCCCGTCCGGATGCGAGGCGTCATGGCTGCTCCTCTCTCCAGCTACCTGTGGGAATGTCCTTGGTTCCCAAGAGAAAGTATTTTGTTTTGACCCCCCAATCTCTATTCCCACCCCCACATCCCTCAGCTCTAGTGTGGCAACACTGAAGCCTCAAGATGGCCTCAGTCAGGTCAGCTTCAGGGTTGACATCACTCTTTAAAAATGCAAGCCATGTTTCTCACAGCCTTCAGCAATTACAGTAGTACCTCAGGTGTGTTGACCGTAACCCGTTCCATGAATTCGGTTGTTACCCCATTTGGTTGTCACCAGAAGCGCATGTGCATTAAAAAAAAAAGGTGCAGCGTGGAAGGGGAAATTGGCATGGAAGGGGAAATCAGCGCAGCTGTTTGGTCACCACCCGAGGTAAAACATTTTGGTCGTGAACCCGATTTGGCCATGAATGGAAGCGTTTGCAACCAGAGGTTCTACCTGAATGCACTTCCTTTAGTTTTCAGAAAACTGAGCTCATCAGAATGCGGCAGCTATCCTGAACTACTTGTTTTCTACATCTCTGCTGGTTTTCCAGAGGACCCATCCAACCGTGCAAAACGGTTATTGTAATCCCAAATAATCTGTATATTCTAACCTATGAGTTTAATTGTTTGGGGACAGAGCAGCCGTCTCAGAAATTCTGGTTTTTCATTCTTTGCTGGGGAATTCTGGGAGTTGAAGTCCACACCTCTTAGATTCGCCAAACTCAAGAAACATTGCAGTAGTGGCTTTAGAGTGGCTCAAAAAGGGTTGAACATGGGGTTTGTAGGTGTGAATCACCATCATCATCATTTTTTATTTGTAGTGCAATGGTTACTGCAGGTCCTATCATTGTTCAGTGTCCTTGCTGTGAGTCCTACCTTTTTATTCCATGAAAGATAATGCTGATCATTTCCTTTCTTTCCTATGGGTAGTCTAACTGAAATACATATTTTGATATGTGCATCCACATATATGCCACATAAACACATGATAAAAATATATATTTTAGAAAAAGAATAAGTCTCAAAATGCACATGCATGCAGGAATAGCAACCCGTTTTATAATACAAATTCCGTTCAGGCAGCATATGGTTCTCTAAGGGTGAAATGCATCAGCTTAACTGGGAAAAAATGAGAAAACAATGCATTGGTGACCTTACAATAAAAAAGCGATGGGAAAAATCAATAAACTCAGGAAAAGAAAAATAGTAGTTAAAAAAAGAAGTTCCGGATGAGTCCCAAACCTGGGAAGATCTGTGTGTCAAGCAAGTGCTATAACCACTATTGCTTGAGAAAAAATGGCAAGTTCCTGTCTCTGTGCTGGAGCCAATCAAGATGCAGGGAGTGACCTACAGCAAAGTATAACACCCCCAGGCCAGTCGGATAGCCATGTCTGAGTCATCCTAAGGCAGTGCAGGAAAACAGTAGGCTGGAGGTAGATGATAACAATTGTTCCTTACTTCTGAACACTATTGGTGGCCCAATGGGACATCTTAGCTGTGCAGATACATCCCATGAATTGTGGGGTTTTTGGTGGGGTAGTCTTAGTTAGTTAGTTAGTTAGTTAGTGATCTGTGCACGTATTGCTCTAATTGCTTTTCTTCACCGTGGGTATTTTCATGTAGGCTACATTGTGGTATGCTGAATGATTGGGTGGCATATAGATTTAATAAACAAATCAATCAAGTATTCTCCTTTGAAAGTCAGCCACAGCAGAAATAAATCTTTAGAAGGATGAGTCAAAAAAATAAAACAACCAAGATATTTTTCTACCAGCAATGGACATGAAATAGTCATTGCATCATTTACTGCCAATCCAGAGATGTGTCCATCAGATATGGTCAAAAAAGTCAAGATGGCAGCCTTCCCTATGGTAACTGAAGCTCTGCCATCTTTTCTCCTCTCAACTTTCTTTTTTCACGTCGCAGCTGTCTATGTTTATAAGGTCATTTTGTTGCCCATTTTCAACATCTGTATTCCTATCATTTTTGTTTATGTTTTCATGCTCGGGTAGAATCCAAATAGTCTAAAATGGACTGTCTGTATTTATTTGCCTGGAAACTTTCCTTTCCAAGAAAGACGCTGAATTAATTATCCGGCATCAAGGCTTCCCCAATCTGTTCGCAGCCAGAGGTGTTCGACCACAACTCCCATAATGACCAACTGACTGGTCTTAGACATTGTCTCCCTTCAGAATTATTTATTTCCCATTGCAGATGTTGCAGGTTTTTTTATCTTGATTTATTTTGATTTAGTTTGTGTAATTTATTGATTACATAAAATAAATAAGCCGAGGGCTGAACTCCACCCTCCAGAAACTCTAAAACCACTTCCTTGTGGCTTTTCTTCCTCACTGTAATTGTAACATGCACAATCCTAATAGCTGGATTTTTAAAAAGTGCATAGTTCTAGGTTGATAGAAAACAGACTTCAAATCAAAAAGTCTGTCTCTCAGAAAACCTTGTTTTTTTACTTTTATTATTTCAGGCTGCATCTAGAAATGTGCTGCATTTTAAAACAGTACCTCAAAAAACAGTATTTTTTTCTTTCCTATGAACTTTTTTTCTTTGTGGACTAAAGTACTAATACCTTTCCAAATAAGGAATCATCTTCTTAAAAAAATACATTAATGCACTCTTCCTCCAAGCTAATGGGCATTTTAAAGGACACCTTTTTCTTTAATTTATCGTAATCAAAAATTGCTGCTTCTTACAGCAATTTAAGGTCCTGTTGGCCTCCTCAGGTTTTATTTTAAGAGTAATAATATTCTTAATAATGGTCAAGATAAGCATCTTAATGGTCTTTACTTAGCCCACTCTCTACTTTACTCAAGTAAAATTAAATGAACAAACTGCTAGTAATAACAAAGGGACAGAAATTGGCTCATATTGATGATGTCAGATCATAAATTCAGCTGTAGTTAGGTGCTATTTGGAAAAATAACAGGGTCTATGTTTAGATGGGGCAAGGCTCTCCATAAATATGCTGGATTTTCTGAGGGATTATAAAAAATGATACATGGCATATGGTAAGAAGTAAAATCACCTTTTTGGAAATATGATGGCATTCTTAAAATTAGGCTCCCGGAAAATGACAAAGCAACATTCATTCTAACATTCTTTCCTAGAGCTGAAGCTGAAAAAAAAATGCAATAAGGGAATTATTAATTAGATTGCAACTTAAGGTTTATTGATTAGGAAAAAATAGATCTATTTGTTTTTTTAAATTATTAATAGGGCAGTAGCCATTCTGTAAGTATTTTTGTAAATTTAAGAACAACCTATAAAAGAGCCTCACCTGTTTACATTTGCAGGTTTCCCCAGCTCATGGCCTTTTTGTACATAACTTTGTGTAAGGATGTTTTTAACATACATATTCAAGAAATCATTTTAATACACACATTCATTTTAATCATTTTAATTATAAATATTCCCGATGTCTCCTTTGTTAGATATATTGCCCTAAAGCCTAAACAGACAAGCTTTTTAAAACATACATTGTTCTTATTATAGGTACTCCTCACTCAGTGACTGCATTTGGGACTGGTACGTCCATCACTACGCGCTGCGATTGCTAAGTGGAAAATCATGTGACTGCAATGGGCTTACTTCCCTTTCATTGAGTAAATCACCATGATTGTTAACTGAAACATAACATGAACACAGCATACTATTTTATATCCGCATTTTCCATTAATTCTACTTGTTGCAGATGAGAAGCGCATGAATAGCAGATGTGTAACCACGGGATGCTACAACAGTCATAAATGCAAGAATTGGGAGGAGGGTGGTTAAATTACTATAACTTGTAATAAAAACAGAAGGAGACTTCATACCATCTTGGAGAAATTCACCTTTCCTGAAACCTTCAGCAATGGAGCACTGAAGGCTCGAGGAGGCAACCTATTCTACTGCTTTCTCACTGTAAGGAAGTTCCTCTTTATTTTTAGGGTGGATCACCATCTGATGAGCTTCCATTCTTTGCTTCTTGTCCTACCTTAGGCACTATGGAAAATAAATTGACACTCTCTTCCCTGTGATAGACCTTCAAGTATTGGAAGACTGCGGCCACCCTGAATTCGGAATCAACCTGAACAAAGAGTGTGCAGGAGGGAGGGAGAAGAGAACAGAGCTGATTGACGGGTAAGATTTCTTTCAACATTGGAAACTGCCCCCCAAAACAAACAACTCTAAATGACTCTAAAGCCCTTATAAAAGTGGTGGACTATCTTAAAGAGACAAACAGAACAATAATGAGACATTAAATACTTGGAGGAAAAGAGAATTCAATAGATTGGCAAGAAGGAACTATGGGACTGAGATATGATTTTAAAATGAGGATGAAAACTGATGAGTTATTTGATCTTCTAACCTTTCAAAAGTATCCTTTTACCTTCGAGAAATGCTTGACCTGATAGATGAAATCATGAATGATAAGGGAAACAATATTTTAAATGAGCCAAATAACACCAAAAAAATGGAGTGATCAAGAAGTGGTGGAACTGCAAGCGGAAGGGAAGGACAGGCAGATGGTTCGGAGCTGCAATTAGGAGATGTGGCACAGCAAACAAAATTTTACCAAGAGATGAGGAAGGACTTATTAACAATGGAACTATGAAGAAGGAGGTGAAAATGAAAAATAGCATTTTGGTCATAAAATATAGATGCTGAATTGCACACAACAAGGTGGAGATGAAGAAGGGGAGGACTGGATAGACTCAGCGCAAACGAAACACGCAGGACAGCAAGTGGCTCATGCACAAAAAGGGAGAGAGGACTTGTTAACTCAGAGAAGAAAGCAATGATACTGGGGAGGAAATTATGATGAGAGGAAAATGAGAAAAGTTAAAATGAGAAAAGTTATTGATTGCTCGGAAAAGAAAGAGAGATGATGGTTGGGAGAGAAACATGTTTTTAGAGGCAGAAAGCAGCCCCCACTTTCCTTAACAGCCCACAGCAGATGTCAGCACTTAAGGGATAAAGAGCTTATTGAAATAAGCCAAGTATCTAAATAGCTCTATTCATAGGCAAAGCAAATATTGCAGGCAGAAATGCATTCAAGACAGGATATTTTGAAACTTCCTACAGCAAGTTCTGAACAAAGGTAGGATTAGCCCTCAGCCACAATACGAATTGCCCAACGTGCTTTCAGTTGAACCCCACCCCCCAGCAAACTATAGCCAAACCTGGGAGCTCAGACAAACACCTAGGATTTGCACTCCCCCTTTTGCCTATAGAGCCAGTTATGACCCCTACATAACCTCTACAACAGCCAATAGAATACATGTTCTTGCACAGGAACAGAAAGCTCAAATACAAAGCCACCACTCTCAACTCCATTTTGGCAGTTGCACCAGAACCACGAACTCTGGTGGTTCTGCTTCATCAATAAATGGATTCTTTTTCCAATCGGCCTCCAGCCTCCATTTTGTTTCCAGTGCCTTTCTCCCAGCTTGGACCTGGACCTGGATATTTCTCCACCCCTTTGTTTCTCTTCTCTGTGCTCTTTTTAGAGCCTCTGAATCTTTTTTGTATTATTCCGGTGAGCGGAACTGGATGCAGTATTTCTAATGCAGCCTCACCAATGAAGAATAGAGTGATACTATCACTTCTCTTGATCTTCATACTATCCCCCTGTTTATGCCATTCAGGATCAAATTTGGATATTTATTTATTGATTTGATTTGATTTATACCCCACCTCATTTTCCCGGTCAGGGGGAACTCGAGGCGGCTAACAACAAAATTAAAACAATCAGTTACAGTATAAAATCCAAAAAGTCCATCCTTCCCACTCATTCAACACTTTCAAGACACGGTGGGTGGCACATCAATTCCAGGCCCTCCGCCATAGCCAGGTCTTCGTAGCCTTGTGGAAGGCCAACAGGGAAGAGGTGGTCCTGATCTCCATCGGAAGCTCGTTCCAGAGGGTCGGCGCTTCCGTAGAGAAGGCTTTAGCATGCGGGCCCGCCACCTGACATTGTTTAATGTCTCTTCCTGAAGGAAAGAACTTCACTGAGAGTTTCTTCCAATTTTTTTTAGAATTATTATTTCTTAGATATATTCTGAAATACAAAATGAGAATAAAAGTTTTAAAATTCTATCTCAGATACAATTAAGGAGCAGATAATCACACATTTCCTATGCAGACTCATTAGAAAGCAATTATCAAGCCTGCAAGATGGACATTTTTTTAATATTCATTAACATCTTTGCAGCTGAATACAATTTGGGGAAAATATTATTTAATAGAACTCAAAGATTGCATAGAATACATAAGCATCTCCTTTTGGTGTTTAAGAACAATGTCACAGAAGAGGTAAAGGATTCAACTATGAAGCAGTCATGATCAAAAGATTAGCTTAGAGCAGTATGTAAATTAGCTAAGAAAACCCAGAAGGATAGTATTCCAAAAACAGATTTCTATGTTTACACAATACAGTATATGTTTAAACATGTCCTGACTTGCCCTTTTCAGTAAGCCTCATAAAGAGTAAATGCTTAGAAGCATTAGAAGAAACCTTATTAGAAGGTTTAAGAATTTTAAGCTAGTACTGTGCCAGTATTGTACAGTGTTGTGTATTGTGCAAGGTTGAGGTTGGGAATTTTCGTTTTGTTTTGTTAAATTTTTCACTTATGTGTCAGTATTTCTAATATCTTAATATGCAAATTTGTAAACATCAGTAGTCTGATTTTCTATGAACCTATAGTCTCCTTTCAAAACCGTCCAAATTACATTACAAGTGCTGATAATGAATTCCATAGTTTAATTATGTGTTTTATGATAAAATATACTTTTCTCTTGATGCCAAATCTATGTTTACTTT
>JANHGC010008001.1:143729-154027 GCA_027560395.1 Boaedon fuliginosus
TGCTATTGCTATCCATGTTGTAAGCCGCCCAGAGTCCTTCGGGAATTGGGCGGCACAAAAATGTAATAAATAAATAATTTATAAATATACCGGTATGTATATATATATATATATGTATGTATATGTGTGTGTGTGTGTGAATTAGATAAATAAGAAAGAAAGAACTATTCTGGCAAGGACTAAAAAAAAAGTAAAGGAACTTCATAACCTTCAAGTCAACACTTTTGGAGTTTATTATAAATTTTATAATTTGAAATTCATATTTGATATGGAAACTGGAATTTAGAAACTTTATCAAAATGAATAGCTACCAGTGCAAGTTTAAGTGAATCCCAACCTGACCTTCTTTCAATTTTACAGAAAAAATGCCCCCCCACACACACAATTAAGCCTATGGTTTATATATTTGTAACTAGGGAAAATTAAAAGTTTTTGTGAGGAAAAGCTTTTCTGTTCATGTAAGAATTCAAATCTTTTAAGGGAAATGTACATTAGACTGTTATATTCTCCTGTATTCAAGAAAAGATCTTCTTAATAATGCTGATGTTAGAATATCTATCTGAAAATTTCTGAATCTAGAAAAGAAAGAATCAGCTCCTTTCAAATCTCATTAAAAGGATTTGCTTCCCAAAGCTCCAGCTTAAACTGATATTTTTACTAGCCATTGATATTTAGTTGATATTATAATACTGTCTAATAATTGCACATTTCTAGAGCAATAAAGGCAATGTGATACTTCAGTAAACTGTAAAATGCTATGTAAATATTGAGTTTTTAATAGAGGGTCTTAACGGGGGGGGGGAAGACATGCAGAAATAAAATATGTAAAATATTAAAATATGTAAGAGTGATTCCTTCAAGAGGAATACTTTTTCCAGACCACTTTTGGAGTGGTGGTGTCATATTATGGACCTATGAAAATCCAATAAGTAATTCTGATCTCAAAGAAAGGGTGTGGAACATAGGACCCTGATTAAAATGTCCTTCATCTATGGCTTTATTTAAGGAGTGATTTTAATCAATCTCTCACTTCTGCTAACCATCCTAATCTTTATAGCACAATATATGTTTAGTTCCAATCCCCTCCAGCCAAACCCCACCTTTTGAAACAAAAATTCTCCTATTTTAATTCTACTCTATTATCTTCTGTCTTCTCATGCAGTCAGTGCGAGCTTAAATGGATTCCGGGGGATGGTAGATGACAGGAAGGCCTGGAGGAACGTTGTTCATGGGGTCGCGATGGTCGGACACGACTTCACAACTAACAAAAATTATCGTCTTCTCCATCAGTATGCATGGTCTTCATTAAGTTTCAAGGAAAGCATCCCCAACTCTCCGAGAAATGCAATTAACATCCTAATTTGGTTTAAATTTCCTGCAATATCAATTTATATGACAGGATGGCATTGTTTAAAAAATGTCTGGTTTCAGTCAAATTGCTTCTAGTTGTCAAATTAGACACTGTTCCAACACTGCAAACAAATACCGAACAAGCCACTTCATTATTCAACCAACTTCATTATTTCTCTGCATACCCTTGTAAGAAGAAGAATAGATTTTATTCAACTTAAAAAGCTTGACCCCACCTCACCCTACTTCCCCTAGCTTTTTGGGAAGGCTTCGCATTTTGCCACTACTAACATTAGCCATGCCTTCTATATTTTATATTATACTTTCCAACTATTTGCAAATTGTTTGCAAATGGTTTGCTACATCACTAAGAGAGATTTAACCGAGACCACGTGGGGGAGGAAAATCTATGTGATTATAGTGAACTACATATGCCTTACATCCAGTTAAGAAAAGGCATTCACTTGGGGCAGTGGATGAAGAATTCTGCAGTTCATTTATCTCCGATCAGTCACCGAGGATCTCAGATAATGCTATCCCATTTTGCCAAGAATTTTAAGAAAGTAGAATTCCCTAGCTGTTTGTGGAAGAAGAGGAATGCAGCAGGGGGGGGGGAAATGCAAAGCCAGCCATTATTTACTTCTGATTCCTTTTCTTATGAAGTTAGAAAATTAACTAATCATGGAAAGAAGACATTATGAACTGAAGACACTGCCTGATTGCAGGGTTGATTTGGCAAGGCAAGAAACAAATTCCTCGCCTTGCCGAGCAGTCCCGACTCGCCAGTGAAATGGCTTCAAGCTACAGCACAACTGAAAGTGTGCCTGAGGATGTAGAGTTTTGAAAAAGAAAAGAGGCACTTCTAAATTATTTTATTAAATTGTTACGCAAGCAGCTAACACCTTCAAGTGCTATCTTTTCTCCTATTAAGTCACAGTTAATTATACACATGCCTTTAAAGTCACCACCAGCTCCTTTAAAGCACCTCCTTCCCAGAAGTACTGATGGGCTCCTCAAAAATCACATAGATTTGTTCCGAAAGCAGTTTCCAAAAGTTAACTTTCTAAGTTTCAAAAGCTAGCGGGATGAATGGAAAAGGGGGGGGGATGGTTGATATGGTGTTTAAGAGGTGATAACAGGAGGCAGGTAGTATTTGTTCACATCTTCACCTTTGTTGATAATGTATGC
This sequence comes from Boaedon fuliginosus, assembly GCA_027560395.1. Taxonomy (NCBI): domain Eukaryota; kingdom Metazoa; phylum Chordata; class Lepidosauria; order Squamata; family Lamprophiidae; genus Boaedon; species Boaedon fuliginosus. The sequence continues at coordinate 146,268 of JANHGC010008001.1, forward strand.
AGTGGCTCGTCGGACGTATTTAATGTTAATTTATTCAAGCACACCTGTACAGGGCTGGAAGTCAGGTAACTAGATAAGCAAGTCGCATGCTTCCGCTTTCTTGATCTAACTACCCAGAGGCCTATATCCACACAAATTTAGTTCTGGAAACATCAGCAGATTTTTAATAAACCCAATCCAGATGTCTTTCTCCATACAAATCAAGGAGTTTACAAGTTTAAATCTGGACTGATTTAACTAGCAACCTAATGGCAGAATCACACTTGGCACCAATAGTTGCCTCATATTTATTTATAAATCACCCTGAGCAAATATTATTTTGTTTTTAAATTTATTCAGGGGGCTGAATCACCTTTCCCACCTTGCAGACAAACACACATGCTTTTTGTTCTGTGAAAATTTAAAGAAAAATGTTAACAATTAGCATTCTTTACTCAGAGAGAGGCAATGCATCAAGTTCCTTCCTTTGTAACTTGAAGCAGTTAACCGGAGTAGTGCAGATGTATTTATTTTACAGAAATCCGGGAACTGAAAAAATGAAGTAACATGTCTGACCGTGCAGAGGTTGTGACCTAGAGGCGAGTACCAAGGAAGACTTACACTGCCAGTTGCTGATAGCAATATAAAATGGATATTCAATAATTGGCACGTTTCAGAATGATCAATAGGAGTGATGAGTGTTTCTTCAACATTTAAATATCTGAGAATCCCCTTGTGGGCATCTAGTTCTAAACCAGTGTTTCTCAATCTTACCGACTTTAAGACCTGCGGACCTCAACTCCCAGAATTCCTCAACCAGCATGACTGATTGGGGAATTCTGGGAATCGAAGTCACACAATGGAACGTTGTCAAGTTTGAGAAACACTGTTCTAAACAGTTGCAAAGTCTACGCCATCCTAATCTCAAACAGAGCACTGGCGAACTATATCGCCTAGCCATTACTTATCCAAGGCTTCTCTGAAGCTGAAATTAAAGATTTCCTTGGAAGACTCCAATTTAAATAAGATCCTATGTTTTTATTAAGGAGCCCTTGGGGTCATAATGAAAATCATGTTATCCATATGACAAGTGGGTTAACAAGAAGGGCTGGAATCAACTCCAGTTATCAAACGCCATTCTGAACGTTCAGGTCCATAGCTGTTAAAGTATATTGAATAGGAGAGGCCAAATGCCTTGAAGAATAACTAAGATGTGAGTGCAAAAAGCATAATCAGTTCTTAACATTTCAGTCTCTTTTTTTCTCATTTTTAATGCATGTTGTTTTAAAAATAACTCTGCATGGCCACAAGCTTATTTTTCATGATAACTGTCCTATTTTTCTAATAAGACTTCATTGGTTGAAAGATTAAGTTACATTTTCATAAATATAGTCATGTACCCAAGGCATTGAAAAAAGGTGCAATTACTACTACAGAATAGTGGTAGTATAGTTTGTTGGATTTAATGGTAGGTATAGTAAATAGTATCTTAGATTTAATAGTAAGATTTGACATTCTTCTGTATTAATTACAGTAGAAGGGTCGCAGTTCTGCTACAATATGCTAGAATGGTTTCAACTGGGTTCTCATGACCGTTAAAATGTTCACTCCTTTTCAGTTATTATTCCTCTATTTATTTGGTAATGAAGTAAGACACTGAAGGTTCAAGGCTCCTTTGTTTGCTAAGGGTCCTAAGATTTTCTCAGAAAGTTGAGGGGAAAAAATCTTACCTCATAAAAAAGGGCATTAAGTTAAATAATACTACAAAGGTCTTTACTATCATTTAGAGTCAATAACAAGCTTAATGTTGAACTGAAGAATTAATAATGAAACATTAATTCTTAATCTCAAATGTATTTATATTCTTAGGTTAGAATTTTCAAAATTCATTATGTTGCAACCAAGTATAAGATCACCACTAAATTCCAAAGTAACTTTCCTTCATCATATTCTCTTTTCTGTTCCAGTTAACTCCTAATTATGGTTAACATCAAGACTGTGAAACAATACATTAAAAAAATAAGTGTACTTATAATTTATTTTTAAATGTATGCAAAAACTACCAGTGTTTTTGCTAAATCAACTAGATTTTTGAAATTTATATTGTCAAATTTTCTATTGTAAAAATGTTATAAATCTTTATTATTTAAAAAAAAATAGGCATTCTTAGTGCATAACAGTTTATGTGTCTGAAGTTCACTTATCACTATAATTTTAGGAATCTAGAGCATGTTAGAATAGAAGAATCTGCCTATATCTATGTACTGTGACTGAAAAATAAAATTTTGTATTTTAGAATATTATAATTCTGACGTCATCATCATGTTAACTATGCCTTTACATAGCTAACGAGTACATCTCACTGAATCCAATTTCTGCACGGTAAGAGTTCTGTTGTTTTGGGATGTATGTCAAGGGCGCCATGCTGATAACTGCCCAATGAAATAAAGATTTTTCTTTCTTTTTTTGCTCATCCATTGTTGAAAGCTGGAGGGTGATGGCAGGCCATGCTTCAGTTCCACTGTTCAGCCTACAGTATCTCCTCCCCTTCTCTCCCTCTGGCCTTGCAAGATAGAACAGCGCACAGACTAGCCAAAGCTAATTAAAAGAAACTAGGATTAAACTGTAAGAAATGTGGGACTTCCATGAAAAGCATCACGTGGGTGAAAAAGTAAACTGTAGCTGAAATGTGGTGAGGGAAGATCAGAAACACGTTTTTTATTATCAGTTGCCACTAAATAATTTAAACCACTTTCACTTAGTAAGGCATAGGAACTGACTGCGGTCCAACAGATTATAAAGCAGTTTTCTTTTTTTTCCCCCTGTGGCATACCGGCATTGTGTGAACACCAACTGATTATGCTCTAGTATTAATTAACATTCTCTGAGCAGCATTATTGTTTTTTTAATGGTATATTTATATGTATGCATCCATGCATGTTGCATATTTGTTGTATGTATAGGTTTATGTGTGTTTAAATCCATAAGTATAGCAAAGCTGTGTTAGCCTGCCACTGACCCACTTTGACAAATTCCATTTACCTTACTTTTTTGGAATAAAAAAAGGAACTCAACTATTTAGAGCCAGCTGCTTCTGTTTAAACTAAACTATTTCAGACTTGATGTAGCATAACTGTTGTGTGATATCATCTAAATGTCCAGCAGAAGAAAAGGTCCTTATTAATTTTAAAAATATGTCCGAGTGCCTCTTTGTTTATATGTGTGCAATGCTCAGCTGAATGAATTGGGATTTACATACTCTTTCAGGGTACACTGTATTCACACCTGTATGAATAAAAGACTCTACATCAAATTGCTTCTTTCATTCATTTAATGGGTCTACAAGCCTGGATTTCATCATCATTATCATGCATGTGGATTATTAATAGGATACTTCACAGGTGCCCTCATGAAATGCTAAAATCTATCATCAGTGGTCACCACTTCTTTTGGCTTAGGTTTTAAGTGTTTTCATGCCACTGTTCAAAATTGAAATAGCAACTTTCAAATACTTGAGTAAAGAAAAAAATGAATTTAACAGTACTATCTGTGTACAGAGGAATATGTATGCATTTCTGTCCACTGTCTCTTCATCTATCCAACGTATTTACATTCTCCTACGCATGAATGGTCTATATGGAATATAGAAATGATCACCCTGAGAAATGGGAGCTTTGTTTACAAATGGAAAGAACAGTTAATTAAGATACCCAGAAAAGCAGTGAAGAACCTACAGTCCTATTATATTTGCACTTCTATTTCATTATATAATGTGATGGTTCAGTGTTTGCACACAGATCTAGAGATCAAGAAAAGCAAGAAACAAAGCTAATGAAAGATTTCTTGGTTCGAGGAAAGGCAACATGGTACCCTTTAGTTATTTTTGTATGACAACTCCCATTATCACTGCCCACTGATATGCAGATTGGGAATTTTAATCAAAATATCTAGAGACTATCGAGGTTGCTTACTTAGTCTATATTAAAGGAATATGCCATCCATATCCATTAAATATATTCAGTATAAAGCCTAAGTTTGGCTTTCTTAGGTGGCTTAAGAAACCTTCTCCCCCAGAAAATCAGTTAATAAATTCAATATTTACTGACCTGTCTCTGCTTCTTCGGGAGGGGAAAGCAGCATTGCATCCAGCCACTGTGCAGACATGCATCTCTTTTAAGTGAACATTCCTATAATGGAGTTTCACGCTGTAGGAACTCTTGAAACTCTTCTTGCACACATAGCAGATCTTGGGATCTGGACTCGAGCACAAATCGCCTTCTGGAGAGAATTTCTGGGGGCTGTTATAACTGAACGACGAAGCAAAGCTTTCATGGAGCGCAGCCATGCTGGCACTGCCTCCATTATAAAGTCCGTATTGGCTCATGTAAAACATCTCATATGTAGGGTCTGTAAACTCTTCCTTGACTTTAATGTCACTGGGATGGGAAGCATCATTGTGGTTTTCATCCGGTCTTTCATGGTTCATCATAGACTTGCTACTTCTTTCATGGATCATGTGTTCATCCCCTTCCATGGATTCGTCACACAGTTTTGGCTCTGAGGATTCAGACTCATTTTCATAGTCCCTCTCGTGCTCTTGGTCATCTGATGTCATACTATCTGTCCTTCTTAGCTCTGCCCTTGAAATGCACCTGTTTTGCCCATTTTTTGAGAAGTCCTTCACCGACAACCCTGGGCTCATCTCCTCCTGAGAATGGCAATGATTGTCATGGCCACCATCATGAGTTATGCTTCTGTTATCATTAACTTCCTCATCTTCATAATCAAACTCATCGGCTGTGTCAATGATTTCCTTCTCTATTTTGACAGGCATGCTAGACTTTCGTGGCTTTTTCTTAGGCGCGAGGTCAGCATTTGTCTCTTGGAGGGGCATGATGCCTGGGGGCAGTGTTGATTCTGAAGGGAGAGAAGATGGTTCCATTGTGCTAGTTATTGGCATCAACGGACTAGTTGGTAATGAGGTGGGAGGACTCACCATCTCCCCAGGCGTAAGCAAACTTCTGTAAAAAGGAGGAACCGGCTGTACAGTCTTTAAAGCAGGAAATACGAGGTGGCTAGGAAGAGGATTTTGTAACACAGGATCTAATGGAGGAGTGGTAAAACCCATCGGAGGTCGGCCTGGACTTGTTAAGGTTAGATTCGATTTTGTACTTGCTATAACAGGAGTGGCAGCACCGGATGTAGCACGGATGAGATCCTTGTCTCGATTGTTTCTTAACATGGGCATATGAAGTCGGGGATTGGGGTTAGCGCTGTGGCGGTTGCGACTTCTAAGGGAGCTGAAGACCATGTTGCAACCTTCGATCGTACATCGATGTTTGATCTTAAGGTGGACTGCGTTGTAGTGGATTTTCAGGGTCCCCTTGTCATAAAAAGTTTTCCCGCATGCGTTGCAAAAGACTCGTCCTTTCCGTGAGGCTGAGCCCATCCTTCGCATTCTGTGAATCCTGAAAGAGCTCTTGGTATGTTCGGGTTTGGATAAATCATTGACAGGGGTTGAAGTCTGAACAGGGGAAACGGAAGTTGGCTCGCTTTTGGGCTCTACGTTGGTGATGCTGGTCAAGGCATTCCTGCTGGAGGTCTGCTCATTCTTGAAAGAGACTGGGGAAACATCAGATTCACTGCTTTCATTAAATTCATTCTGAGTTGAAAGGTTTGGCTCACGCAGTCTCAGCGTTGGCTGTTCCAGCAGGAGCCCGTTCGGTGGTAAGCCCAGTAGTGGAGCGGAGACTGGATTTATGTATTGAAATGGAAGCAGGAATGCTAGGCTGTTTGGGATGTTTTCGAAATGATGAATGCTGGAAGGGTTGCTGTTCTCCAAGTGAGCAAGGAGACTTGGGCTCCTGGTTCGATTATTGCTTTCAATAAAAGTCCGTATGTCTGAGTCTGTCTTTGAAGATGGAACTGCAACGGCTTGCCCTTCTTTTTCTTGAATTGCCATCAGCTCCACAATGGATTTGGTTTCTCCAAACCTCAAAAACTGCTGAAGGGTAATAATCTCTTCTTCCCTGGACATGATGGCCCAGCGGTCCAGCACTTTGCCTGCAGCATCCTAGAGGCCATATCAAAGAAACAACAAAGACAAACACAAAAGAAGAAAACCTTATTGATTCTGCATAATTATCGATTTTGATTGAAAGGGCTTCTTCTGACTGCTCATCAAACACTAAGCTCTGAATACTACATGCAAACACTTTGTTGAAAGCAAACTTTGCTACCAAGCAAACATAATAATTGCAGGAAAAGAAACATAGTGGTTTAATCATGTCAGAACAAACAGTAATGTAAACCTCCGGTTTTTGTGAACTGAGCTACTGTCAATAATATCTCTTGTGAACTAAACTAAGCGATCCTTTTTTTAAACAATAAATGCTTATATACCATACACTTAAAATTCATTAATAAGAGAAAGTAATCTCTCACTACGCATTGAATCAAAATGTCACAGACTGTACCTTCAATCCTTGTTAAACAGGGTCACACTAAGAGATATTTGAAATATACATTTAGTGACATTCAATTTATGTCTTTGGTATGCCATTAGGAAGGTTTGTTTTTTTAAGCAGATTAATAAATATAACATATAGCTAGACCTTATAATTGATGTGGAAATTTAAAAAGACAAGATAAAATAGTAAGGAAAACCTTAATATATTTTTTTCTCTTCTCAAGGAAGATTTTAAAATTTAATTTTATAACGACCATTTTTTTTAAATGGCATATTTTACTGTTTTGATTGATGGAATTGCTGTTCCTGTGTAAACTAAATTTGGTTAGAGTGAAAACCTGACGACTTTTCACCATTTTTAATAAATAAAAGTAGCAAGCATTTTTCAAAGTAAACATCTGATCATTGCGGCTATCATAAATGTGTAAAAATGTGTTTTAATATTACCTTTTGATAGCAAAGGAAAAATCCAGGGAGAATACACATCAGTAATCACCAGACTATCTGTTGTTAAATATACATTAAAAAGCATTTCACACTTTCATTTTTGCTAGTAAGTATGAGATTTGCCTCAAGGTAGAACTTAAAAATTCTGCACTGTAATATCAGACCGTCCTCTGTAACAGCATGTATGTGTGAAAGCAAAATACTGTTTAGATAATAAATATATTGTTTATTGGGCAATTTTTTTAGTTAAGTTCATGCCAGCCATATTGTCAACTTTTATAATTTTGCTGGCAAGCCCTTTTCCTGAGCATGAAGCAGTCAATAACTTGGTGACTTCTACAGATATGCCTGTCTATCTCAACCTCCTTGTCTGTTGTTTTGGTGTCTAAATAGACTCCCAGCCCCTGTAAAGTGCAGAAAGACCTATAACTGCTACTCTCTATTAAACCATACAAAACAAGTGAGTGGAATATTATTATCCAATGATAATATATACATAAACAGTAGAGGGTGTTTCATTTCTTTAAGCCGACAATCCATAATTATGAAATTCATTACAGGTAATCCTTGACTTACAACCATTCATTTAGTGACCATTCCAAGTTACAACAGCATTGCAAAAAGTGATTTATGACCAGTTTTCATACTTTATGTCCATTGCAGCATCCCAATGGTCACATGATAATAATTCGGGCACTTGGCAACCAGCATGTATTTATGACAGTTGCACTGTCCTGGGGACGAGAAGGAGAGGAAAGAAAAGAAGAAAGAAGAAAGAAGAAAGAAGGAGGAAGAAGGAAGAAGGAAGAAGGAAGAAGAAGAAGAAGAAGAAGAAGAAGAAGAAGAAGAAGAAGAAGAAGAAGAA
>JANHGC010008001.1:161276-173223 GCA_027560395.1 Boaedon fuliginosus
AACCAGGCCTCCCAGAAGTAAAAAAAAAAAAAGGACCAAAATGGGCCTACTTTCGCCCTCTAGCGGGGGGCCTGCAGAGGACGGGGAAGGTCTTTCTTGCCTTCCCCAGGCTGCAGGGAATCCCCTGCAGCCTGGGGAAGCTGAAAAACAGGCCTCCCAGAAGTCAAAAATAGGCCTGAAATGGGCCCATTTCCGGTGTCTGGGGTGGGGTGGAGGGCAGAGGAAATCATTTTTGCCCCCCCCCCAGGTACCAGGTAAGCCCCTAGAGCCTGGAGAGGGTGAAAATGTCCCCACCATAGTGCGGGAGGCTGAGTAGGCCATGCCCACGATGGCCACACCCACCCAACAACCAGGCAGAGAACCAGTTGTTGGCATTTTTTAAACCCACCCCTGCTACCGAAGATATAAGAATTCAAAGAATGAGTGAATCATAACTATAGATTCCTACAGATGTTGGTTGACTTGCTGCTGTGTTCAAGGCCAAATGACTCTATGTTGGCTGATTTTGTCCAATCACTGAAGACTGATTTGATGCCATGACCATAATATTGGGCTTACAAGGGAGCTGACTACCAATAGCTGCCCAGGATTTGCCTGTGTACGTTTCAGATCTGAAATCAAACAATATATGTGCATAAGGTTCCTATCTGTTTTACTTTATATCAGATATTTTAATCTAATTATAATTTTCTCTAAGTTTATTTTTATCATGTGCTGCAGCATGACTATCAGTGCTGGATCTGACTTTCTGGACCAACAAATGGAACCACTGCCTTGTATTCTGATTCTTAGGGAAAATACCTGGCTTCTGTGCAGGGGTAGGCTCCAAAAATTTCAGCAACCGGTTTTCTGCCCAGTTGCCTGATGGGTGTGGCCATGGTGGACGTGGCCACCCCGGGCTCCAGAGTCTTTCTTTGAGCCTCCGGGAGGGTGAAAACAGCCTCCCCTGGGCTCCAAAGGCCCTCCGGATGCCACTAACGGGCCCATTTCTGGACTTCCAGAACTTCTGGGCGCAAAGAGAAAGAATGGAAGTAAATATGTCAACAGCCATCATATTTCATTAGCCATTGGGAGATTTCTTTGTCCTATGTTACCAGCATCCTGAATGGGTTAGTTCAGTTTAAACAGAAGAGATCATTACTATATGAATCAATATCTATCTTTCAAAATCATGTTTTTGGGGGGGAGGAGAGGAAACGAAGCTATTTCTGTTCAAGAGGAAATTAGCTCAGCTTATTTTGCAATTAATCCAAATTAACAAGAATAAGCAAATCGGGATCAGTGATCTTTGTATTGCATTTCATTATTAATAGGGCTCTCTGACTGAGACATTATCTGATAGTATCCTGTAGTTAAATAGAAATGTATTGCCCAGACTCCTTCATACTTCTAAAAACAGATCCTTAAATGTATCAAATTACGTGGAACCACTTCAGCTATACTGCCTTCATCCAAAGATATCATCTCAAAACTAAAGACTGGCATGTTAGCAAAACCCTGTTTGTTCAGATTAAAGGATGATTGCTGCTGGCGGATTTAAGGTGTGAACAGTTAAGGAAAATTATAAGGATAAAGGGAAGCTATTGCCATCTTCAGGTGCCACAAAAACAGTATTATTATTACCTGCTTACCTGATAAACACTACCAAGAGAAGCCCTTTCACAAAGATTTCAGATATGTAATAAGTATGTGCTGAAACACATGTCTTAAAAGTAGTAAGTGACTGAATCAGAGGCCTAGAAATTATAGCCCTTTCCTATAGGATAATTATTAACAAAAGTCCTTTATAACATTTAAGCCACAATAACACTTCTTTTTCCTAAGAGAATGTATTTAGAATGTATACATCCTTCAAAATGGAGGGTTATTTCCTAAGTGATAAATTTGATACACAATTTCCCCAAGAAAAGCAAACATGAAACATCCCAAAAGTAAGCTAAATGAGTGTACAGAGATTATGTTCTATGTATATGATGAAATAAGCTACAGCTCACAAAAGCTTATGCTTTTTAATAAAATGGGTTAAGTCAGAAAAGAAGCCACCAGAGTCCTGATCGTTAATTTAAGCTCCACTACTTTAAGATGTGTGGACTTCAATTTCCAGCATTCCCTAGTCAGCTTGGGAATTATGGGAATTGAAGTCCACCCATCTTAAAATTGCCTGGGTTGAGAAACACAGGCCTAAAAGAAACTTGTGGAAACCAACCTTACAAGTATGCCATAACTCAAACAAGGGGACGACAAATGATAGATTCAATAAGCAACTCGGGGAACTTTCATATTTAAATTATTTATGTCATTTTGTCGGTTTCCTCTTCTAAAACTTCCAGAGGAAATTGACTACTTTGCACACATATCATTACTATCTAAGGACTTTATTTATTTTTGCCATATTTTACATTTTGGTATATATTTATTTCTTTAGTCAATAGCTTATTAAAAAGCTCCATAATACAATAGGTGGTAAAGGTCAAGATAAGCATCAGTATTAATGAATCTTATCCTTCATCATATGTATGTATGATATTGTACCTCAGAAGTTGGATAGAATGATATTCTCTTGTTCAATTACTTCAGAAATAATACCTTGCTCTGGTAGCTCTTCGTTTTTCAAAATTAAATAGATGCCTACACACAGAATTCTAGAAGTGGACTGGTTTCAATGTCAAAATATATTAGGAATTTTTTTTCTGATGTGCAAACAGAATTTGCTTTCCAATAACTTAACCTGTTATTGTGTTTTGTCCATGAGAAATAAAGAATGTGTCTTGCCCTTCCGGTGTGCAACATCTCTCAGGTCTTTAAAGAGAACTTATCAGCCTCATTCTTCTTACCCCTTGCTAAAAGGATTGTAACAATACTTGTACAACACTTCAGCTTTTATCTCCAAAAGATGCTTTGAGGCATGCAGGAGCTGTCCCTGTTTTAAGCAGGTAAGATGTAGGTTTGTGTTCTTGGATGGTCCAAGACCAGGGGTGCGTTGCTGGGGCTTTACACGGGTTTGGGCGATCCTCTTGCTAAGAGTCTGCCCAGTTTGGCGAACCCCAAATCCCACCCCTGGTTGTTCCCACTGACCCCTCTAACCTCATGGTTCTCAATTTGTGTTCTACAACACTCCATGGGATAACAATAAATTCACGGGGACATATTTGACTATTTCATAACAAAAGCATTCATGAGTGTACCCTGTTTGGGAATCATTATGGGTGTTTTGGCTTGAGAAAGTTTGAAAAACTCTGCCCTAGCCTATACCTGCCGTTTTATTCTGCTCTTAAGTGAAAACACTTTTCCATTTGACAGGGAGATGAGTAGCCCTCAACTTAAGACCACAACTGAGCCCAACATTGCTGTTGCTAAGCAAGGCATTTTTAAGTGACTTTGTGCTCCATTTTATAACCCCTTTTTTGTCAGAGTTGTTAAATGAATCGCTGCAGTTGTTCAGCAAATAGTGAAATCATTAAGCAAATCTGGCTTTCCCAATAGATTTTGTTTTCTGGAAGCCAGCTGGGAATGTTACTAATGGTGATTGTGTGACCCCAGGACAGTGCAACTGTCCGAAATATAGGCTGGTTGCCAAGTGTCTGAATTTTGATCACATGACCGCTGGGAGGCTATAATGGTCACGAAAACTGGTCATAAGTCACTTTTTACAATGCCATTGTAACTTCAAACAGTCACTAAACAAATGATTGTAACCCAAGAACTACTGGTATTGGGGGGGGGGCAAAGTCAAGGCAAATATGACATTCAAAGCCCAAATCCTTTATAAGTGCATCATTAATGCACCTTAAGTGCATCATATTTTTACAGATGTTGCTGTATTAGATAATTGATTTTTGGTTATTTTAAGTTCATTTCTCTAATTTGTCAAGGTTGTTTTCCATTTTGTTTTTCCCTTGTACATAACTAGAAGCTATCCCACTAAATTTTGTGGCATCTGCAAATCTGAGAAATACTCCTGCCATCTCATCATCCAAGTCATTAACACAAATTGGGAAAAGAAGAAGGCTGTGTGGTACCCCATTCAGTACCTCTTTCCAGTCTGACGAAGAACCTTTGATGATCAGTCTTGGGGCATATTTTTTGAGCTAACCACGTACTCAATCAACATACCACCCAGCCCACACAACCCTAGCTTGTTAATTAGAATGACACAGGGCAGTTTGGCAAATGCTTTGCTTTGGGTTCTCCAAATTAGCCCCATCGTTTTATCTGTATTGCTTTACATCTTGAAATGTAATAAAAATCATGGCATAATTAGCAAGCGAAGGGTTATGCAAATATTTTTACTCCAGTAATTATATGTACATACTCTGAAAAAGAAAATCCAGAAAATACACATTTGCTCATGGAAACAAACTTTTTCCAAATTACATATTCCCATTTTTTTCTTAAGACAAGGAAACTATTATCTAAAATGGATGGAATAACATGAAATATAAGTTTGGTTCAGATGAATTGGAATAAAAATACATGATATTATATTTCCAAAAGTATTTGGTCAAATAAGAGTCCTATCAATGGAGTGCTAAGAGAGATGCATCTAAAAAAAAAGATATAGATAAGATATTGTCAACTAAATAAAGAATTTTCAAAGAAGAAATAATTTCCTTGTTAAGCCAATCCTCTGTGTGTGTGTGTGTGTGTGTGTGTGTGTGTGTGTGTGTGTGTGTTGTGTGTGTACATCATGGGAGGAAATCATAGTATGCCAGAATAAATCAGTTTTATATCTCAGAAAACCGTAAAAAATCTAGAATGTTTCTGTTATTATATTGTTTACCTAATCTATTAAATTAAATTAGCAACAAATTGGTTTTCTGTTTTTCTTTAAATTAGATAATGGAGGGGGGGGGGAAGTGCCCAATAATGATTTTATAAAGAAGAATTGGACTCTCACCCATTTTTGTTTCCCTTTATTTTAGAATTTTATTTTCCACATTAAAATTTGTAATCCAAACCTACAAGTGTATGCCAAATGAAATCAATATCTAATATGTATGAAAACCACCCTATATGTTTGTGTACTATTTTTGCAATTAATTCTCATTACATTTGGCATAAAATGCCATTTGAAAAGTATCTCTTTAAAAATACGATTCCCTCTCTAACATTCAAGATGGCAGGCTTCCTGAAGTCCTGACAAATCTCTTAAATATTGCCTCTAATCTTTTTTAATATTATAAGCTAAACCTCAAACCACTTGTTTTATTCCGTAACTAAAATGTCAGAGAAGATACAGCCACAACCTTATATATATTCTTTCCTTTAAACAAGACTCATTACCACAGAGGGAAATCTTTTTCCTAACATTTGTTCCACTTGGTTGCAGGGGTTGCTTGCTTGTAGTGCACTTGGCCTAGCAAAGTCATCAATGCATGATGAATGAAGAGTTTGTTCTTAAACCAGCTTTTGCAGAGCCACGGTTTTGTGGCTGAGGGAATGTGTGAATGGTCCAAGGTCATTCACTTGGCTTCTCTGCCTAAAGGAGGATTAGAATCTGTGTTTTCCTGCTCCTGTTCCAAACTATTTAAATTACTACACCACATTGTCTCTTGCAAGGGCAGCAGGAACTATTCCAGAGAAAACACACAACAATTTAGCTGTAAATAGTCTAGGACAACTATCTGAAATATGTAATCTTAATTGCGCCTATGCATATAGCTAACTGTAAACCATCAAAATACCACTAGCATTTCAAATAAGTCCTGTAAATATACTTAAAGAAATAAACAAAAATATAAAACTAATTTCAAAACAATATATTTTGAGCCTGAACCTACAACAAACAGATCTTGCTTAGGGCATATTTGGTGGTGGTGGTGGGGGGAATGCAATATTTTAATGATTAGGATCTTAATTGCTGAATGAAATATGAGAGGAAAGCATGTACATTTGTCAAAGTAGAATGAAAGATCATAAAATATACAATCCACAAACACTGTCATGTCTCAGACAAAAAGAAACCTTGTAGAATCTAAGTGGAAGCTCTTAAATATAGTCTTCAATGCACTTTTCATATCTTTATTTGTACTACACTTTATATGAAGACACCATTTTAACATTATTAAGTTTGGCAATTGCTATTTCTTCTTTCTTATAATTAGGAAAAAAACCTTGGAAGTTGCCAAGTTGTGTTAAAACAACAACATCATATTGTTGCTATGGAACCAATGGCTGGGTTTGTTTATGACATGTTTTAAACTCAACAGCATTATAATTAATTTAAGTTTAGTAGAATTAAATAGACAAGATGACCTGATACCTGGTGGTCTTAATCAACAGAGGATGAAGATGAAACACCACACCTTTGAAAAATCCATTAATCAAAACAAATTACAGTATATGAAGAACATCAAAGCCAGAGCCTGCGTGCATTCAAATAATCATAGAGGAGAGCAATATAGCTGCCATGGCGTAGGAGGAAGGAAAACTGGGAGTAACACTGGAGGGACCAGCAGCAAAAGCAGGAAAAATACAGGTAAGAATAGCAAACAAAAGGGATAGGAGGGGATGTATAGCTGAAATCTCCGAATTTACTCTGCTGCAAAGATCGAAGACCAAGAAGTCATCAGAGATGGACATGCAGTACTGCCAAAATGATTCACAAGTGATTCAAACCTTGTACTTGTGCAACCCCTCCCTGCTTAAAATATATCCTCAATTAGTTCAGGCTTCCAGCAAGCCTGGAAGAGAAGATGCTGGTTGTTTAAAAATTAGATTAACTTTAGTCAATGAATTCCTTAAAGCAGCTGATTCTGAGCCTGGGAAACAACCAACTGGCTTAGTAAACATCAATGTGGGGGGGGTGTCTTTGCAGGTCAAAGCACCTTTCCTAAATTCTTTTTGAAGCGTGTACACAGTCATAGCAATCCTAAATGTTGACAGATGGCTGCTTGTTTTATTAAAAGCAGAATGATCTTGCTACCATTAGTGGCAAGAGGCAGGGGTGCTTGCAAGCCATCCAAAGTCAACTGGCTGGTCAGAACCACACAGTAAAAGCCTTGCTTTTTTCTTCCCTGCGTGTGTCATGAAATTCACATAAAAAAAGGGTTGGGGTTTTGATTCTACGCTCATGGTCACCATCTTGAAAGTAGGCATCTTAATTATTTCTTTAGTGGTTTATCTTTGTGTTTAAGGCAGACGTATCTTATGCAATTCCCCAAGCAGAGGAATAGATTTATGACCAACTATCTACATAGCTTGTGGCTATCACAGAAAGCTGCCTCTTGTTGGGGTTTGTTTGTTTTTTTATTTTCCTGGCAGATCAAAACATTTCCACTAACCACCAGTCACCCGATCTCTCTCTATCTTCACTGTTGATGTGATGGCAGCTGCCCTCAACTCATGAATTCTGAAAGAACTGTCCTCTTCCCCCAGTTTTGGCTGAAGAACAGTTTTGGCTGAAGAAGCCATCCCATGCATTTGATTCAAGAACAGTCAAGTCAAAATAGTCTCTACAGTACAGTTGTTCCCAACACAGTTTTTTCTCCAGACTCAAAGAAATTTGATAGTGGCCAATTCACTAACTTCTCTGGAATGGACATATTAATGTGTCCGTATGCGTGCAGACATGCATAACATACAAAAATGCAGAATGGCAATTAAGCTCCATTAAGCGGAATAATATTGTCTGTGCTTATTGCTTAATTATAAGTTATGTTGCTGAGAAGACAACTTAAAATAAGCTGTGGGTTTCCTAGATGCGTTTGTCTGGTTAATGAGGAAGAATGCTGCTAACCTGAGAAATAAGCAAGTATCTAAATAAACCAGCAGCGGCTGCTTCGGCTGTTTTGTGAGTCCTGAACAGTCAAAGATTATGACTAGCATTTTCATGCTTAATTGAAAGCCATGATAAGGCTGCTGTCCACGCAGTGTATAATTAGGTCTTAAATGTTAAGTTTATAGATGACCCTGAAGTGAAAATGTGGGCAAAGACTTGGCTTCATGCTGCCCGTTAAACCATAATTTCTGTTTCTGAACCCGGAGCAAAACAACAACAACAACAACAACAAAAACAGGCATTTTCTCCTGAAAGAACCATCCAAATATGCATTCTAAAGGAATAATTTAGAGTCGCCTTATAGGAGATGGGCAGTGTAAAATTTTAATAAGCAAAAATAAAATAAATTTAACAAATAAAATAATTTATACAAATTATATCTGTTACAATATTGAATGAAATTGCATGAAAGAGCGCACTCCTTCAAAAATGGCACTAAAACGTAGTTTCAAATTTTGAATGTTTAAAGTGCTCGATTTATGCAAGTATTTGTTAGTGAAATCTTTTGCATGCCTGTCATTTTTTATTTTTTGCTGCCATTGTGTGTTTTCTTTTGTTTCATATTGTGGGGTCTCTTCTAGATAGCAGGCATTTTCTTTTAAAAAAAGAAAAACAAATGAACACAATCCAAAAAATAATCTCTCTGCATTGTTTTTAGCCCGAGATTTCATTTTCATTGTGAAATGAATCAATTGTGTATAAACTATTCAATTAAATTCAATTAGACTTCTGAGTTTGCTGCATCGGATATTTTATTTTATTCCTATTTGTCTAACTTAGTCTTCTGGCAATCCTTTTATGTAACTTGGAAAACAACAATATGCATGTTTTAACCCCCTGCTAAACAGGAAAGTTAGAGTGAGCTGGGTAAGTTGCGGTGCTAAACACCAAGGCAAAAGTTCCATTGTGCATGAATGGAATTTGTGTCTTCCTATTCAGGACTGGGGGAAACATGGAAAACAATAAGCCATTAAGACTGGGATAAAATTATGGCACAATAGTTAACTTATTTTTCCATAGTTTTAAGAAATTTTGCAAGTTAGTTTACATACAGCATTATAAACAGAAATATAAATGACCATAATCAAAAAGCAACAAAAGCAAAAAGCTTTTATTTATGGTATGTATAGAATTCACATTAACCTTGAATTATAAATTAAACTAAATAAGAAAGCTCAAACTACAATTTTCAGGTTAAAAAACAAAAAACAAAAACAGGCATAGATTTCCTAAGAACGAAACAATAGGGTGGGTTTTTTGCACAAATGTATGGTTAAAACCACGGACTAGGACTTTGCAGACAAATTGTGAACTGCATATCATCCACGTTATGACAAAATTTGCACTACAGCAAATTATCTAATTTGTGCCATTTGTGAGATTAGTGCATGAGCTTATTATGACTTTTATCAGACATCTGTTTCTGCAGAAATGTTGAGTTCTACGAATTCAGACCTCTAGAAAAAAAATGTCTTGGTTGTTAATTAACACAATTTTTACTCCCTAAAAAAATTATGCACATGTATGGAAAGAGTTATTTTGTGGTTATATTGGCCATAATTCCACATTATAAAAATTTACACTGCAATAAGATTTTAAAAAAATACTACCTTAGACTGTAATTGAGGGAAACAAAATCTTCTTTTGGCTCTTTTTTTAGAGAATAAGCACACTAGAAATTGGATGAAATCGGAGCAAAAAAATTAAATGTCTTTAATTTAAATGCCAATGCAATTAAAATGAACTTAATAGAGCTGATATAATTCTCAATGTGTACTTGATATTTTCTTTGCATTCAGAGTAAAAGTGACAACATGGCAACAAATTTGGGAGAGGCTCTGATTAATACAGATGTTTTCGTTTCCTGCACAAGGTTAATAGGAAAGTCCACAAAGTTGCCCCATTTAAAATTAAGCTCTTCTGCTTCCACTATTTCACCTTCTGCTTCAACTATTTCACCTTTTGGGCAGCAAGTGTTTAATCAATGAAGATGAAAACTGACAGACAATGGCAACAAGAAAAGAGATTTACCTTCTAACATTGCAGGGTGTGCAAATGGAGATCCTGCTATTCAGTATGTGTTTATACATTACATTGTCTGCCCTTGTGAGTGTGAATTCACAACTAGTACAAGATTCTTCTCCGACAAACTGGATGGATGCGGGGACACACAGCTGAAAAGCATCCAGCAGAGAGAAAAGATTTGGGAGACGGGGGAACCCTAACTGATAATTCATGAATAAAATGAAATGCAGCCCCTTTTCGAACAGATTTTAGGTTTCAGAAAATGGAACTGTTCCCAGCTGACTGGCTGTGTTTTTAAAATTCAGTTTCCTTCACAGCACCTTTTCCTGAAGAAATTACCATGTAAGCATCTGACTGTAGTAGCTTGCGTTAACATAGTGAGCCTTGCTTAGAAATAACCTGAATGAAACGTATCCCCTAAAGAACTGCCAATCAACATTCACCATCCTGAGCCATCTCTCTGCGTCTGCCTATCGCACGGCGTTATTTCACAGCTATGAAAATATACTTTTCAAAATCCATGCTAAAAGCCAGTGACATAAGGCTAAGCAGAAGTATGTAAGTGTGTCCCCTTAATCTCAAGGTGTAAAATTCTTGTCAGGGATGCAGATGCTGGTGACATTTCCTGTCACTTGGGACTAAGCGCTCCGCTGATTCAATAAACCTACAAAAGTGCAACAGCCCTTGATGTCAGTTACAAGATTTTACATACCTACCATGTGAGTGATTCTCAACTTCCCTGGGAATTTATTCAGATGTGTTAGCAGCCCACAGAACAATTCTTATGCCTGTCACAAAACTGGTACAAAAGCACACCACTTATGAACCTTTATGTAACTTGATTTTTTATTTTTTTTGTTATAAGCCGAAAAGAAAATTTATTCTACTTTTTTTTCCAGCTTTTTGTTTTGAATTGAAAAGATACCTGGCATTTTCTTTCCATGCTCAAATATGCCTCAAAAAAGTCCTAACTTAATTGCTAATCAAGAAACTGCCTTGCTATAATTATGTTTGCTTTCTAATTATGAATTGACAAATTATTTCAGTTGTTTAAGGACAGATTATTGTTTCTTTAAAGGCAGTTCATCATATTCTGCCAATCTCCTGATACTTAAATGAAGTTCTATATTATGGATATCTATACATTCTACCTTGTACTAAGGATATATTAGAGGAATTCAATTCTAATTTCTTAATTAAGGTGTGGAAATATTTATGCAGTTTTTTTAAAAAAACTTTGGCACCCTGAATTTTTATTGTAACAAATTCTTCACCAAATTCTGCAAGACTGAATTAGTGTGCAAAAATATCAGCACCAAACACCAAGACAGCATTTATATCTCCTCTGGACATTGTGTTATTTAAAAGGCAGCTTTTAATAACTTACTGATATTCAACACATCAAAGCATTTTGTATTTATGTATGAAGATTTTAAAATCCTTCATTTTTATGGAAAAATAAAAATGGAAAAACACCAAGTATAACTTGAAGTTGAGTTTAAATTATATACCACTTTTTTTTAAGCCAATACATTTTATTCTTTGTTAAAAAAATTAGGTCTTCTTGACCACACATTCATCCTTAAAAAAGTATATTTATGATACTATATGTTTAAGAACTTAGAGGAGACCTGAGTGAACTTTTTATATTAGCCCTATTTTCATATTCTAGAAGTAGAGTTCTAAAGAGTTATGAGAATATAAGCATTATTCATTCTAGAAAGGTTCATGGTCACAAAACATATAAACAAAGTTCTTTTGCCATTAATTCCTTTGCAGACAAATTGGATATCCAGGTGTGCTGAACATAGACTCATGGGTCATGGAACTACAGATCTATGTGCTTGCTCCAAGGCCTACACGCCCAAAGGATCCCATCCCCTTAATGTAAATGTTAAAGCACATGGCCAAACAAGCTTACTTACTTCCCAGGAGCATAACTGACTAATGAGAATGCCTAGAAACTATGTACCAGGTATGGCTCACCTCCAACAGAATACCTCCCTGATTATTCCTTGTTCAAAGGCTGACTTACAAACATTTCCATGTCCTAGAAATATAATTCATTTTTAATGGGTTGGTTTTTAATGGGTTATTTTATTTTAGTGTTTTTAATTGTATTACAGTGGTACCTCACACGAC
>JANHGC010008001.1:176116-186914 GCA_027560395.1 Boaedon fuliginosus
TCCAGAAGCTCAGAAATGGGCCCATTTACGACCTCTAAAGAGCCTCCAGAGCCCAGGGAGGGCAAAATGGGCCTCTCAGAGACTCGAGGAAAGGCTCTGGAACCCGGGGAGGTGCAGGGTAATGAAGGAGCCAGGGTGGTGCAGGAGGCTGACTAGGAGACTGACTAGGCCATGTCCACCATGCCCACGCCCACCCAGCAACCGTGCAGAGAACCAGTTGTTAAATTATTTGAAGCCCACCCCTGTATACTTACATATGTTATTATAAACCATGGCTATGGTCCCACATCCAATCCTTAGTGTTTCCAAAGACAGGAATATTTATTTATAAGATTGCAAAAGACATGAGAACTTGGACTCTATAATGGGTGAAATAGCTTCATCCGAAGTCTAATTCTGATTCTGCATGCAGTATTTTTCAACTCCACACCCTAATTTTAGAAAGATAAGGAGGGATGAGCATTGATTATAGTCAGGGGTGAGATAAGAATCACAGTGGCTGGAGTATGTCTGCAGATAGAATTGAAATTATCAGGGATTCTCCCCTCATCTGCTGAATGAGGATTTTGTGTTGGGTTTTGTGGATCTGTGTAATAAATGGATTTCTTCGTTCTATAAGCTTAAAGATAAAGACATTTCGTATTAATTCATCCTCTAAAAAAGGCAACACTAATTAGCTTTAGTCTTCTTAATTGGTAGGTTATTCAAGTTTATTCTGAAGAAAAAATACTTCCCAGCTCTTCAGCCCTGAACATTTTAGTGCAGCTTATAAGATTAAATAATGTTTAGTATAATACTTTTAAATAATTTAATGTATAGACATTTATTAATTAGGGAATACAAACTATGAATTAAATACACAAAGTGCTTTAGGCTGTACTAGCTATGGAGATTTTTTAATGGTTGTGTGAAGATCAAAATTAAATAAATAGGCTAAGGATTCCATCATCTTAATTTATTACCTTGAACAGCAAGGTACCAACAGGATTATGCCAGAGATACTCATGTGCACAGCATGTTTGAAAATACAACACCTTCCCACTTTATTGTGGGGAAAGTTATTAATGCACTTACTCACATGTCAAAATCAGAAAATAGTTCAAGATCTATCACCTTTTCCCATATGCCTTGGAGGCATGGTAGATTGCATAACAGATAACAAATCTTGTAATGCATAACCAATTTTTTAACTTATTTCAAACTATCCATATTCATTTGTGGAAAGTATAGTAAAGAAATCCAGTTCTAACAAAAAGATTCATTTTTTTTCAAATTGGGAAAAAACGAACCTTGTAATTACTATCATGATTGCAGGTAGTCCTTGACTTACAACAGTTCATGTAGTGATGTTCGAAGTTACAATGGCACTGAAAAAAGTAACTTATGACCGTCTTTCACAGTTACGACCTTTGCAGCACCCCCATGATAAGATTCAGATGCTTGGCAACTGGTTCATACTTATGACCATTGCTGTGTCCCAAGGTCATGTGATCACCATTTGCAACCTTCTGACAAGCAAAGTCAGTGGGGAAGCCTGATTCACTTAAGAATTGGGTTACTAACTTATCAATTGCAGTGATTCACTTAACAATCTGTGGCAAGAAAGGTTATAAAAAGGGAAAGCTCACAACAAATATCTCACTTAGCAACATGCATTTTGGGTTTAACAGTGATGGGTTTCAGCCAGTTTGTACCAGTTCATGAGAACTGGTTGTTAATTTACTCCCGCCTGATATCAAAGTGGATCCTGGGCACTGCACTGCAATGGAGAAATGGGCAACAGAGTGGCTGGCGCAAGGGAAGAAGGCCACTTTCCCTCTTTCTTCTCCTTGCTCCTCCCCCTCTTTTTCTCATGGTGGCCGCTCTGTTGTCCGTTTCTTCTTTGCAACGCAGTGCTCAAGATCAAGGAGTAACTTAACAACTGGTTAACTCAGTGTCAGGTTGGCTATCACGGGAGGCTCATCTCACACATTTGGTGGAGCTGGAGGATGGGGATGGGCCACACCTCCCATGACAGCAACCTGACCCTGGGCAAACAGGTTGTTAAATTATTTGAATCCCACAATGGTGGTCGTATGTTAAGGACTACAAGTATATCTTACATTTGTCCTGCAAAAGTCCTGCAATTGCCTTTTCTTGGCTGCAAGAAAAAGTGGGCAGCCTCTTATCCTACTGGTGATATGACTGAAAACATACTCTCCATGTACCTGGGCCTTGGTCCACAGTAGGAAGCTTTTGTGTGCATGAGAATGTGAGCTAGCAACCGCAAACAGTAACTGAATGAAGAGCATAATGTGCTTCATTACTGCATCTTCATGGCTCATCCTATAAACGGCTGCATATACTCACACTGTGTGCTCTTACTTCTCCTCTCCTCTTCCCTCATTTTTCAAGCATTTCTCTTTTTCTATCAAATACAAACATAACAAGGGACTGGGGGAAATTAGCCCCAAGCAGTACATCACGGCTACATTTACATTTTTGCAATTGATATCATCTTTTATTGGTTATAAATTAGCAAATATAAATAAGACAGAAATTGGTGCCAAATAGTGGCATTTGTCGTGTTGACAGTTTATGGGGTTTAACACTTCACGTCTGATTTTAGTAGGCTTTTTTTTTCTTCTTCTTCATTTAATGCCAGAAAAAGCTGGCTCCGAAAGACCAAGGTAAAATATTTACTGTTGGCTATTAAACTGCATCTTTCAAGTTAAGGCTAATGCGCTTCCCATCCAGAAGCATTACCAAGGGGTTAACGCTGCAGCATTAAATTTTTAGACACCGAAAATCCGAAGAGCTTGGGAAGATCTTATAAGCAAAGGAGCACAAATAGAATGGTGTAGTCACTGAACCACAAGCGGTAGTTTTTAAGTGAAAAGTCATGCAAAGGTACCAGAGCTTCAAGTCTCTGGTGTAACAGGTACATCTACGTCCATCTCTCAGCTCACTCAAGTGCTAATAAACTCCTCATCCATCCATTTGAGTGGGCCCATTTGCTCCTTGTAGGTAGAAATGGTTATTTGCTGTACAGATGCGATTACACAGTCACTTCCTCTCGCCCATGATAACAGCATGTAAAACAAAAAAGTGCCCTTTCTTATACACAAAGGTACTTATCGGCATCCCTGGGCACCCCATACCAAGCACTCAATATGGATTGATGGGAGAGTGGTAGGGACACAACAGGAAATGGACAAGGGCACATTTCCCAGGTTAATAGCGTAATGATGCTCTGTTACTAAAAACCCAGGGAAGCTTTACCAGCAACTCCACGGATGCGTCTAAAACAGTGCTGCTTCTCTTTGTGGAAGGAGCTCTGATAAAGCAGTGTTAAAGGCTGCTTCAAATTTTAAAACACCCCTATTAGTAGCCATTCTCCAATCTATTTCTGCATGCTTCCCCTCCTCTCTCTCATTCCCTCCACTGGGGAACAAAAATTAACATGTGTTTTTGGCTTCCACTCTTATTTCTTAATTTGCAGCCTTTTTAGAGAAGATGGAAATAAGAATGATAGGAAAAGCCTCCCCCCTGCAACTCACTCCCAAATTCAGCTTCTAAAGCAAAAAGGCTTAATCTTTTGGGTTGGTGTGCACGTTTGAAAGTTTCTGAAAGGCTTCTTCAGATAATGGCTTTCACGGCAAAAATTCTGCCATCTACAAAACAAAACCTTGGATTCTCTCTGCAATTTTTATTTTGTGTCCCTTCTGTGTCCATGAGGGATACACAACTAGTGCTCACTGTCTGCAGAAGAGAGTGGCCAATTCTGGATAGGAATTCCTCCGTATATTATAGCTCAGCAATGAGAATTTTTTAAAAAATGCAAAAAGGAAAATCTGTGTCAGTAATTAAAAAAACGAATGTCACCCTTTTGGATGAGCCTCAAAATAATTACTAAACAATCCCTGCTTTCAGGAAGGTTGTCTAGAAAAATATGTCACAGAAAAGAAAACAGAAAGTAAGATATCACAATCATCAGTCCTTAATGTACCACAGATCTTCAAATAGGTTATGTAATATTCAATAATATAGCTATTATGGAAATGGACGTTAGGGCAACTTAGATAATACCCTTCCTCCCAGCAAATTTATCTTCCATGTCATCTATGTTACAGCCCTTCAAATATTTGAAAATAATTATCTCCTAAGTACCACTTCCTCAGGGTAATCGTATCCACCTCTTTCCTCATCAGGCTTGGTTTCGAGGCCTTTCACCATATTGCCCTCTTCTGGATACCTTCCAAACCTAATTATTCTGTATCAAAGGTTGCAAGCATAGCAGTTTTGAAGCCATAGTTCATAGGTATGGAAATGAGGCTGAAATTAGTGTAGAAATCAACATATTCTTTGCTGATGTCACTCAGAAAAAGGTTTCTATGAAGTTCCTCCAGGCAAGAAATTCCCACCTACACATCATCTAAACATTTTTCTCTCTCCCCTCCCCCCCTTTCTACCTGTTCTACAAAGAGTGGCAAAACTGTTCAGAAGCACAAGAGATACAGATTTGCTAAGGGATCTTACACAAGGAGACATCTGGGTTCAGAAGATGGCTTAAAAACCTGTTAAGTCTTTTAACTCATGTCCCACTCTGTAGGCGAATATTAGTAGGATATGTTTGAAAATTGGTTCTCATGCTAAAATTTCTAAGAATGCTTTGTCTTTTATATGTCAAAGTTTCAAAAGACAGCACAGTAGTTGGGGTAGAAATGGGGCAATTTCACTGCATCCCTACTCCTATATACACAGAAATGCTCCCTGGTTCTGACATACTGGAATGTGTACAGTCAAAGAGTGCTTGAGGCAAAGATGCCACCCCAGCCTTACATGTGTCGGCTTTCATTTGTCTACAAGTGTGCTTATAGATAAAACAAGCCATCCAGATGTCATCACAAGCAGCGTTCATATGCTGACTTCACCAAGACACAACTGTTTGCTGCCAGCACGCAGAGTGGTAAAGCTAAAATATTTAAACTCTGTGCTACTGAACACAACTTTTGAGAGTCACTTAGCATCTGATTACAGCGTCTGATTTCAGGATTAATTAACGTACATTCCAATAAAATAATCACATTCTTCAAAACGTAGGTAGCTGGCATATGCTCACGTCTGAACAACAGTTTGGAAAGAATACACCAAAGCACAGTGAGCAGCCTCTCAGGCTGCTGAACAAAAGATTTATTGATCATAAATGAAGGCAAAAACATTACACATAACAGGGAAGTACATGTAATAATAATTAGTCCCATTTCTGGTTCTGTGGTTACTTTCAATGACTGTGATGAGTTATGTGTCCCACGAGACTGACTTAGGAATAATTCTTTGTAGGGTAAGATGAAAGGACATACACAGCTCAGCTCCCTCCTGATTCAAAATGTGGAGATCAATCACTGATCTAACCAGTCAGAGAATGTCCAGAAAAACCCAATAGCTAACAGAAGCATATGCTGTAAGCTGAAGAAAGGAGAAGAAAAATGAAAGAAAAAATAAAGAACCAATACTCTTTTATATGCTGTTATTATAACAATATTATTGTTAAGATTTATTTTGCTTAAGTTTATATCTTATCTTTCTTCCAGAAAAGATGGGGCTGGACCCATGGCATTCCATCTCCTCTGCATTTCCCCTACAGCAACACCCTAATGAAGTACTATAGGTCGAACTGAGAATGACTGGTTTACAGTCACTCAGTCTCCATGGCCAGCTGTGGATTTGATGCTGGGAGTCCCTAGTCCTCCTCAAACACCTAAACCATTACTCCAGATTTGTCCCAGAGACCAGCACACAAAATCCAGACTTTTTGAGGACAGAGAGTTCAGCAGGAGGGAAGACAGTCTTTCTCCGGAATCTATATGATAAATTAGTGTTTAATATTAATTGTCTCTTTCATTTATATTGTCTCTTTCAGTTATTTCACAGGTACTATTGCAAGAAAAGTTTATCTTCTAGATAATACAGTTTAGAGACTTGACAAAAGTGAAAAGGTTATTTTTTAATTGTGAAGAAAAATATTACTGCTACTTTTTGAAAGAGTGGCTTAGGACAGGGGTCCCCAACCCATGGTCCATGGACCGGCACTGGGCCGCAGCATGCCAGGAACTGGGCCACACAAGCAAGTGAAGCCCCATCAGTGGGATGCATGCAACACGCAAAACTACGTCCCCTCCAGTCCATGGAGAAACCTCTCTCCACAGAACCGGTCCCTGGTGCCCCAAAGGCTGGGGACCACTGACTTAGAAGAAAGCCAGGGAACAGCTCTTCATCCCTGATTCAAGCCAGTGACATTGTTGGCATAGTTCAGTGGTTAATATCTTATGTTACAGGATGGTTTTCCCTGTATTGTAGAATTATACAATCAAAGCAATTATAAATGTGAATCAAAATATATTACAAGTTATTTAAAAACAAATATGAATTGAGGATAATTTCCACAGGACTACTGCTGACCTTGCCCTTGTGAGGCATGTGATTGAAATGAGCTAATTTCTGTGTCATCTGCCTCTTCCTGTTCTTGAGTTTACTTCTCAATATTTCTTATTATCTTAGTAGTAACTCTCTGAAGCTCAGATCTTAAACAATTACTTTTACTTGGATTTTATTTTACAATGCATTCGATAACCCAATCAAACTGGTAACATAAGCTTGCAAGCCTTGACTTACATTATAAAAACTTGGTAACCTTTTAATGCCAATTATACTAGTTTATAAAACTGTCCCAGGCTCTTACCCAGAGTTAATCATTTCTTACATAAACCAGGCATTTCGGGGCATTTTGAATATGGCCCGTTTCTGATTTGCAGGGAGCAGTGGGTTGAATAATTACAATATTTGTACTTTTTAAGGCTGAAATCTTATGGACATTTCCCAGAAGCTTATTTCTGGGGGGAGCGGGGAAAACATTTGTAAAAGACCTGAAGCAGTAGTACAAATTGCTTTGCCTTTATTGCCATCGAAGGTGTCCATGGGGTGAGGTAGGGAGGACAACATCTATTGCGATGTTGTGATATAAACCGCCCCATTTACTGTAAGTATTTGCATGCAAAGTCATGATGCAAGTTTGAAAGTGTGCTGTTTGAGACAGGGTATGCTATATCAAGCGTGGCCTTGGCCATCTTGTCTCCTTCTCCTTTTTTTCTCCCCCCTCGTGTATGATTGAGTTTTTATGTTTTATTGTATAGGAAATTGTGTTTTTATTGTATGTTTTTGCCGCCTCGAGTTCCCCCGAAAGGGGTGAAGAGAGGCAGGATATAAGGGTCGAGTTCCCCTGAAAGGGGTGAAGAGAGGCGGGATATAAATCTAATAAATAAAATAATAAATAAATAAATAAATATCTGCTTCATTTCTTTCTGGTATCATTGTGGCTAGTTATGGAATGATAATTGCCACTCGGACATCTTCCCATCCTCAATTTACTAGAATCGAGGACAAGTCAAGGCCCTATGAGGGAAAACAAGCGGTCAATATTATAGTTGCCAGGTGTTCTGATTTTGTCAAGCTACGATCAAACAACAACTGGCTCCCGGCCATGCTACACATTGTCAGCAGAACTTTTTATTATTTCTAGGTATTGACAATGCAGAGTGGTTTTAAGTCTTTTCTTGCCACATATAGTTGTTTTTTTTGTTTTGTTTTTCAAATTATGTTCTGTAGAACTCCAGGAAGGGGTGGGGGCTGAAATAGGACAAAGGAGAAGTTATTTGAACGCAATCAGGTGACCCTAGCAATTTTCCTCAGGTACAGCAGAAAGGGGATGATGACTTGTTTACTTATGCAAAAAAGTATCATCACCACCATTTCACAGATCACGAGGTTCAATTTAATAATAATAAAAAAAGCTTTTCTAAATTACCTCAACTTTAAAGCCCTAAAATGGAACCCTCCTCAGTACAAAATGTTGCAACCATCTTAAAATAAATCATTTTACGAATTAAAATCGCTTTTTGGTTGAGCTGGTGGTTTCTGGATAGTTTTCTTGGTGTCAAAAGGGAACTGCTTTACTACTTTGAGGATATTTTTTTAAACATCTCAGCCTAACTTTGGGATTTCTTATGATGTCCCGTCCAGATATGAACCTGGTCCTTTCCTTACGTAGCTTTCTGGGGTAAGCTAGAAGCTGCCACTTAGCATTATGTTTTTAGAATTATTTTTAAAATTATTTGAGCAAACTTTTTGAGGAGTGAAATGACAGTAGCACAGTGAGTAAATTATTTTCAATATATTCTATGCATACTTTAGTCATAAAAAAACCAAAGGGATATAATGAGCAGGGATTTACTTATAATTATACACTAAAATAGGTAAGTGTGAAGCTAAACTATTTTACTGGATTTTCTTATGGCCTATAATGATGAAGGAAGGACAATTTTCAATTTTATCTAACATCTCTTCTAACATATCCATTTACGTAGCCTTGTTATAATACTCATTCCTCAAATTGACATGCTATCCAAAGCAAAGAGCTTTATTTACCACACCAAGCCCAACTATACATCTTGTAGACTGGAAGCAGAATAGCATAATAGGTCCCACCACTCCCAGAATCAAAGTGCAAGCATCTGAGGCCAACCAACGGAGTTTCCCTCCAGAGCTTGAAGATCTCTCAAGAGTCTCCATACTAACTTCCAAAATATACAATTTCAGATCACTGTCATAGCTTCCTTCTTCTCTTCTGCTTCTGCAACTGAGTTTCACCATTTTCAGTACAGTAAGGGTACAGTAAGGGTAGCAGTACAGTACAGTACAGTAAGGGTAGCAATAGCAAGGCATTTTTGAAGTGTTGCTAAATAAGCAAGTATAACAGCAAAAAAAAAAAAAAAGGAGGGAAAGAAATGACAACCTTGTATCTCAAAAATACCTTTTCTAATTTTATTCTGCAAAAAAGCATTAATTTCTTAGAATTCATACACGAGGACTTTTCAAAAGTTTCTATCCTTTGGACTATGCAAAAAATGGTTGGTAACAGTAAAGCCCTCATGGTTCAAATGTCTTCATTCTTTTGGTTTTCCTGATTGTTACTATTACCTTTGTATTTGCATAATACCTACATAAGCTAAAAGTAATCCTTAACTTATGATCATTTGTTTAGTGACCATTCAAAGTTACAACAGCACTGAAAAAAGTGACTTAGCATAATTTTTGACTTACTACCATTGCAGTATCCCCGTGGTCACATGATCCAAAGTCAGATGCTTGGCAACGGATTCATATTTATGATGGCTGCAGTGTCCTGATGTCATGTGATCACCTTTTCCTTCTGACAAGCAAAGTCCATGGGGAAGCTAGATTCACTTAATAACCACGTTTCTAACTTAACCACTGCGGTGATTCACTTAAGATGTGTGGCAAGGAAGGTCATTAAAATTGGGCAAGACTCACTTGATAACTGTCTTGCTTAGCAACAGCAATGCTGGGCTGGTTATAAGTTGTATAATGCTGGTTATAAATCAAGGACTACCTGTAGAATAGTAGCGGGGAGGCTGTTGGTTATTCTTAAAATAAGCTAAAAGTCAAATCTCACATTGGCCCTATGACATTGTGGGGGTTTGCCTCATTTAAAGAGGGGTGGAGAAGAAATTGTGATGCACTGGAAGTTTCCAGAGACCAAAATTTTGACTGAACTTATCGTTACATTGTGTGGCAGCTGCAAATTCAGGTTTATCCTTGGCCAAGAGGTATATGAAATCCTTCTCCTTGATATGATATGCCTGCCTGCATTTGTTCAAATATGTCTTTGTCTCATTTATCATATTATTTGTAGATACATTTTAAAAATGATGCAAAACAAAAGCGCAAATCCTGTGAAGAAAGCACGACCTCCTTCTTCCCTTTCATTTATGATACAGATTTCTTCAACTTCTCTTCAAATATGTTGGATTCCAGTTCTAAACTTTCAGCACTATGGAAACTGGAATCCAATGTATCAGGAGGTCACATCAAGTTTGGTAAGGCTGATACAAACACAGTGGGAAATGATACCTCTATAGGACAGTACAGAGATTCCTACAGAAAGGCATTTTATCCACACTAAGAGCAAGGAAAGCTTAAGCCTTGAATAGATCTATGAAAATTATCACTGAAATAAAAAAAGGGGGAGGAACCATTTAGAGCACAATCTGAGATTAACAAATAAAATAAAATCAAACCCATCTTTATTATTATGGTCATAAACCAGCATAAAGATTAACAAGAAACAGCTGATTTTTTTAAAAAGAAACCTGGTTCTTGTTTTAACCAGATGTTTTTGTATATGTCTCATACAAAGATGAGAATTATCAGTAAAGACTAGAAAGAAACTAGAATGTGGCTGAAGTTGGATTCCGTATTAGAGTCAATCAGCCTGGCTCACTTGATGCCACTGATATATTATTCTACGAGTGTGGCTCAGGCAAGTGAGGCCTGAATTTACCTTTGATCTATTCCAAATTATCAAGGACTGAGATTGGACCTGTTCCAGGATTGGCTTTCTTTTGAAGACAATGCTCCAGAAATCAATCTGGCAGGTAAAACCATCAGCAGAGAAGTTGTCCATAAGGAATCATGGCGGAGAGCCATCTGGAAGCTGCAGTGCAAAAAGTTAAGGACTTTTATTCAGTCCTTTTTCTCGGTTCACCTCTGTTCTATCTCAAAAGTTTTTTAGGCTCAAAAACTACAAGTAGAGAGAGAGATACTAAAATTTTCTTAGTTTCTTTCAAAGCTTCAGATGCATTTTGAGGATTATGGATACCTAGCAGGGGTGGGTTCCTACCGGTTCGCTGGTTACCCGCTTTGTGGGTGCGCTTTCCAAGCCGCTGTCAAACGCGCGCTG
>JANHGC010008001.1:232896-250233 GCA_027560395.1 Boaedon fuliginosus
AGCCTGTTAGTCCCCATCCAGACCCTCACAGCCTCCAGGCACTGGGACATCACCTCCATGGCTTCACTAGCTCCTCCTGGGGCAGAGATGAACAACTGGGTATCATCAGTGTACTGATATAATCTCTTGTGTTTGTGTTCCTAGCGATGCTGTTGTAACTGGAACCCAGGTGCTGATAGAGTGGTAGGACATATACCTCTCCCCTGCCCAAAAATATCCCTCCCTATAACTATTATCCCATTCACAATGAGAAAACGAGGAACAAGTGATGAATCCGAACTGTAGAACTTCACAAAATGCTCTGAAAATGCAGCTAGTCCTTCAGTTAACTACCACAATTGGTACCAGCAACCTCCATCACAAAGCATCATGAGTGCAAAGTGCAAAAAAAATTACATGATCGTACCAACTCATGACAGCAGATCTGGTAGTTCTAATTTGGGGTCATTAAGCTTGATATCATATGATTAACACTTGCGACTTCCTGCTGCCTTCCCCATTGTGTTTATTTGCTGGCAGTTGGCAGTGAACAGTTGAAAATAGCGATCATGTGACCTTGGGGCACTGTGACCATTGAAATTGCCTGCTGGCTGCCGAATGAGTTTTTGAATGAGTGGGCACTAGGCGAGATTACTTGTACATAAGATAACATGTCAAATTTGGTATTCTGAAGTATAAATAGCCAACTTTTGCAACACTATTATAGAGGCAATATAGATAAAGCAACAGATATCCTTTAATGAAAGACGGTAGCAGGGATAGTAAAACACTTTGGATAGTCTGTCAATAGAAACCACTTAAACTCTCAAATGAACAGAACAAAGAGTTTGCTCATGCTCATAATTATATGTAATTTCTCCCAAATAACATTCATTAATTCACACTAAGGACTTGGAATAAGAAAGACCACTGCGCAGTCTATAGGGGTATATGAAAGTCTTACAGGATATTCTTAATTTTTCATTTTGATGATTTTGATGTATTAAGCTGGCTCATGCAATACATTTCAGGTTTTTTTTTTGCCATTGGGAAGATGCCAGAAGTGGTGTCATATTTTCCTTTGGAAATGTTTCTAAGGTTCTTTAAAAGCTTCACCTTCATAGTCCCAAGAGAGCCTCTATAGTACATTTCACACAGGACATTAAACCTTTGTCTTGAGTTCATGAATGATATATAAGCGCATTTTTTTCCAAAGGTGAAGAGATTTGCTTGTTTCAATTGACCTATGTATTTTTCTGAATGGAACACTGCATTATTACAAATATTTTCCCACACTGTACTTTTATGTTGCCAACCTCTTTCTTTTCTTTCTAATGGATTGCTTAATATGCTTATAGAGTATCCATGCTGGACTAAAATAAATATAGTATTAATATTTGTATGCTTTATTTGGAGAGCAGAATTTGTACAAACTTAGTATAATTTTTTTAAGGCGAGAAAAGCTGGTAGGTATCAAGTAATTGTAGCTTAATCAAGAAGAGAAATCAGGAAAGGGAAATTCAACCTATTCTTAACCTTCTAGATCAGGGGTAATGAACGCGATTTCATTGAGGGCCACATCAGGATTGTGTTTACCTTGAGGAGGGGGGGCAGGTGGGCATGGCTTGGGTAGACATGACTAGCTCGACGTCACTCATGTCGGCAGCAGCTGTGGTGGCCCGAGTGCTCTACCAGTGAAAATCAAGCTCAGGAGGGCTACGCATGGCCCTCCTGAGCTCTGTTTTTGCTGACAGAGGCACCACAGGCCGGTCCTTTGCTGTTTCCAGGGCAGCCCCATGGGCCAGATCTAAGCACCCCGTGGGCCAGATTTGGTCCATGGGCCTTGAGTTTGGCACCCCTGCTCCAGATGGACAGCCAGGTTTTGGAGGTGGATAAGGATTTGCATATTTGCAGAACTGGCAATAATAATAAATTATGTATTACATTTATATTTCATCCAACTCCCAATGACTCATTAATTAAATAAGATTAATGAGTCAAGTACAGAAAGGACAAATTTTACCTTTCTCAACCTCCCCTCCAAAATAATACTTTTATAGGTTTTATAACCATAGATTTTCCTACCTGTTCACAAGAGGAAAAAACACCCAGAGGTAATAGTAAATATACTTTTGCAGATGAAATGTTTTATTTATACCCACATACTGTACTGTACGTATATATACTTATTCTAAAAAGTCCCATCATGGCGTTACTAAAATGTATATCTACAAGGGATTTCCTTCTACAGTTTCTTTCAAATAATGTTTATCTAATCAGAAAATATGTCTGATGTCCTGCTTACTTTGTGGAAGGAGAGTCCATATGAGTGTACAAAGTATTTTTAAAATAAAAAAAGTTTAAATGTTTCATATTTTCCACCAAAAGAATGATCACCTGTTTGTGTCATCTTGCATGGTCACTTGACCACTGCTTATCAAATTATTACTCTTTGAAAGAAAATGTAAGTGGAATCCTTACATCACTAAATAGATGCAATTGTGAAAGGGAAGAGAAGGGAAGAGAGAGAGAAAGGGTTAAAGTGCCACCTCAAAAATGTTAAATGAACCTTCCCTGCTTAAACCCTTCCCCCCAATGAATTCTAGAATCTGTTCTTCCTTCTCTAAATGGGGAGTAAACTAAAGAGACACAAAAAGTTTAAAAGAGCACTAATATCCAACATACCTACTGTATCCCTGGAAAAATATGGCCATTTGTAAAGTATTTATTTGTTAATATGAAGCATATAACCACTTTGTTACAAGAGTTTGTAGTCTTTTTTGTGACACAATTTAATAGGTTGGTTGTGACATGCAAAGTCCTACATAGTGTGAAATTTGAATAATTAAAATATCCTATATGAACCTACCAGAAGATGCTTTGCTTGAGAGAACACAAAAAGAAATGTTATTTTGATGTTGCTCCTAGGTTCTGAATATTTTTGTGTTTTTTTAATCTTGGCAGTAAAATGGACTTTACAGCTGAAGCAGATTAAAAATGGTGCTTATCAGTAATACTTGCCAGATGCATTTAAAGATACTTCCAATTTTCTCTTTACATGGTACAAAAAAAATCCCATAAACAGCTATCTGTACTGTGTCACTATATTAACAATGATAAATTTAAATTTCAGAAGGTACTTAATTTTTTATAGCATCTCATATTAGCCAGCTCAGCATCCTAGAAATCTTTGTGTGTGTGTGTTTTTTTTTCTTTGCTCTGGAGATATTTTGCCATTCAGGGATTGTTGTACTGTGAAATGTTGTGAACATAGGAACCATATATTCAAATCACTAGGCTGCCACATTCCTTAAAACACAGCAGATACAGAACTGCCTTAATCATATGAAGGCACCTGCCCTCTGGAATGAAGTTCTCCTAACATCTGGATGGCTCCCATCATGCTGGTATTTTGAGCAACCATAAACACTTCGAGTCAGGATGGTTAGTTTACCCCTAAGGGGATGTTATATATTGGTGGGATGTTTTGGGGTTTTCCTGGTGGTTTTTTTTACTGAGTCTAGTTCTGTCGTTTGTTTTCGTTAAATAGTTTTTATATTGCTGTGGTGAACTGTGAGCTATTCAGAGTCGTTTAGAGTCATACAACATCAAATCAATAAAAAAAGGAAGGTGATAGAGGTAATGAAGGAACTCCAATAGATTATAAAAGAATATTCAAATGTGATTATTGGACATGTAAATCTTTGGGATAAGATGTAAGTGAACATATTTCTTTGTTAGCCTTGAAATTGAATACCCAAGCTACCTTGGGTGGTTTAAACTTTTCAGTTACTACACAACACACTGATTTTAACACTGTGAAGAAAAGAAGGTAAAGGAAATAACTGTTTTTCTATGTATATTTTATTGGGGTTATGAGACCTTGGATGATTCAAAGGAAGTTAAATATACACTGTGCATTAAACTAATGGCAAGTGGTTACTCAATTTATCAAGTGCCAGAAAGTACAACACTAGTTTCTATTTCACATATTTCTTAACCAGTTAAACTTACCTGTGGCTATGCAAGACCTCTTGTTGACCCCAAACTACTACACTGAGAAACTTTTAACAGGTACCACAAAGTCTGAACGTATATTGAATTATGGCCCGTATATTGAATTATGGCCCAAGGTTAATTCAAAAACAGAATGTGATTCTTGAGATAAGTTGTGGGCGATCATGAAAGTTAGCATTGAGAGGCATATGGTGGAACCCAGTGGAAACCTGAAATTGCACCCAAAATTCAGTAACAATTATTCAATCTAATCCAACATGGGATGCTGTTTTAATTTACACTGTATTCCATGGCTACAACATTTTTATATAGCAGATGAGCAAGGAATAAAAAAAAGAACGTTCCCCTGCCCCACTTCCCCCAGCACTGAGACTTTTACCTCAGTGGCTCTTCTGTTGTAGAGTCATCTATAGGAGACTTGGTTCCAACAAAATGTGATAGTTCCAGAGAAGACATGAGAAGACTTTAAACCACTAATCGGTTCACTCATTTTATAGAAAGACAACTGCTACAATTAACAGTGAAATGAACACATGACCTGAAATATATTCAATCTAGATTTTGGGAAACCTTTGTGAAAGATGTTCTCAGTGGTGGCACCTCCCAGAATAATTCCTTCTTTTTATTACCATCACCGCAGCTCATTGGCTTGCTTCCATCCTCCACGTTAAACCCTGAAGATAAACAGACAATGCCAATGAAATGTGCAAATCCAACTTCTAGTCTTGCTGTGCAGGGTTCAGTCTGGTGAAGAGGCTGCTGACCAGCACTTATGCAAAACTAACAGAGCAGGTTCATGGGGAATAACAGTGGTCCCCGGTTGGATGTGGAACCTGAGAGGTGCTGCAGGTTGCCAGATGGTTAACTGACCGAATACAAAAGCAAAGCATATTACTGATATTTTGGCAACTTGCAAGTAACCATAACAAATGTTTTCAAAACTTAGCAGAATATTATAGGTTTATTGATAACACTGCCTCATTCCAAGTCTCTTTTTTCTTAGCTCCTGGTGGATACACTGAAGAGATGGCTCTTCTTCTACTTATTAAAAATGTAGCAAAAATAAGAACAGAGAAATATTAAATACAGAAACACTGCACTTTTTAAGATCTTCTCATTTTCAGTTTGTGCAATACATGAGCAATGTTTTCAATTTCCTTCACATCTCAGAAGCAAAATCACTTGGACCAGTTTGCAGAATTGGAGTTTGGCTAATCTAGAGAAAAGAAGAACTGGAGAGACATGATAGCAGAATTCCAGTATTTGAGAGGTTACCACTAAGAGGAAGGGGGCAACTTATTTTCAAAGCACCAGAAGGCAGGGCAAGAAACAATGGATGAAAAGTAATCAAGGCGAGAAGCAACTTAGAAGTAAGGGGAAATGTCCTAACAGTGAGGACAATTAACCAGTGGAACAGCTTGACATCAGAAGTTGTGGATGCTTCATCACTGGAGGTTTGTAAGAAGAGACTGGACAGTCACTTGTCTGAAATGATATAGGGTTTCCTGCTTGACCAAGGGGTTGAACTAAAGGCCCGCAAAGGTCCCTTTCAGCTTTTTCTTATTGATTAGACCTAGAAATTTTGGAAAACCTGCCCAGTAGGAAATCTGATGGAAGATGAAGCTATGGCTGTACTACCATTTTTACAGAGACATAAGGATTTCTCTAACTTCTTCTCTTCTGCAATACTATCCAGGTTAATCAGATCCTTGTTACAGAAACTTTCTACTTTTTAATTTTATATTAATGTTAGCATTTCCAGTTCTGTGGCAAAATGTTGGGTTGCTTCAGTTAACGTACTCCTTTCCCTGGTTTTTATATTAATATATTATAAATTAATTAATTTATTGCAACTCAAAGTTCATACAAAAAGATAGCACTTTTAGGACATTAGACATATCACTGTTAAAACAACCAATGCGAATGTCACCATTTGTTAGGTCCAGTTGATCTCTCCCTATGACTCTTAAAAGTCACCACTGCAGTGAGAAATGTTGCCACTATGGATGTAATTATGGGCATTAATATATTTATTGTTTCTTCTGGATCATTGAACATAATAAAGATATGTTACTACGTAGAGTTTGCTCATATGTAGCCCCCCACCCCCCTGAATGCACGAACAGTAATTTGAACCCGGCAAAAACTACCGTATCAAACACCTGTCTGGAAGTTCCTAGTTGTTTGTTTAGGTAAACTAGAAAGAGCCCCACTCATAAATCTACTGAATTTACACAAAACAGAAAAGATTATTTTAAAACTCTAAATAAAGCTTTCATTAATTTCTATTTGTATGATCTGATTCCAAAAGTAAAAAAAAAAAAATTAGACGGCTACTGATTTATCTAGCCGAAAGCAGAACCACGGTTCGTTCACATGTGATGCTTGCTCCTGCATTTTTTCATCCCTCTGTAAAACTTTGAACTTCATCCAGGTTTGACACACTGCCTCTTCAGTTAATAACTATCAAGTTTCCCTTGTCTCCTGTCTACTTTTCTTTGAGGCAATTGCGCACTCAGCACCCCGAGATAATAACACACATCTATGAGATAAAAGCAGTGGCATTAATGTAATTGTCTGCCTCTTTCTCTTTAGCCTAATCTTTTTTTCTTTTCAGTTTTGACTGTCTGTGTGACACCTGTTTTTGTCTCCTCTGATCCTACGACAGGTTTTCCGCTGACAAGGTTTTTGCCTGACAGAGATTCTGCCAGACAAGAACATAATAAAATATGAAGAACTGCTTGTCAGTGTTTCTGCCAATGAACACATGAAATAACCAAAAAGGAATACCCTAGTGTGCTTCTTTGCTTTCTTTTTTCTAAGGGGACCTGAAATGGCCATTGGCTTGTTGGGAAAACAGACTTTCTCATCAATATCTCCAAGCTAAGGAGCTTTCCTTTCCTTTCCTTTACCTGTCTTTCTTTCTTTCTTTCTTTTTCTTTCCCCCTCTTTCATTTCTTTTTCTTTCTTTCTCCTTTTTTCTCTCTTTCTCTTTGCCATCTTTATTAAGATTATTATGGGTGGAAGGAAGAAAAGAAGGACTTAATTTTCCTTAAAATGTTGGCATGTGGAATGATTCAAGTGGTAGAATTATGAAATATACAAAACTTAAAAAGCTGGTGCTATCACTAACACCCTGATAGCTGCTTTCTGAACACAAGCCTTTTGCACAGAATTGATGTTTGTGTGTCGTACTTGCATGCTATCCAGTCTCTTAATTGTTCAGGTGATTTACAGAAACAGTGATAAAATAGCAGAAATACAATTAAAGCAAATATTAAATATCTTAAGAAGTTAAAATCAATTTAAAACAATAAAAATAGATAAATAAATATGTTTTAAGCTCCCTCCTAAATCGCAACAGAGGTGGAGTGAGCTTGCATCAACTCCACAAATATGGGCCCCATCACAGAAAAGCATAATTAAACACAAATGTTAAACACAGCCACACCAAGACTCACAGAAGATGGTCACTAGTCTTTAAAATAGGTAACTAATTTGAACTGAGTTCAGAAAGCAACTAGCAACCTGTAAAATTGCTTGAATATGGGAATTATGTCGGAGCTTTGGAAGTATCATTCAGCAACCATATGGCATATTTTAGGTCACTGTTCAACCATTAGATATATTATCTATTATTAATATATCTATTAATTTTACTAATTGTTTTCCATTTATCATGGTATCAGTGCACGTTGCTAAAGATGCAAGCACCTTTTAATTTTACAGTCTCATCATATACAGTATTCCAAAAGTGAAAGCAAGTATTTTCTAGTTTGGGGAGAGTTTCTGTTGCAACCATACAATATTTCTCTACCTGACCGTCCCAATCTGGATTTATATGTAAATAATTCTTGTTACAATCATAACTTTAATACTAACCACATTTTTTTTCTCTTCTTCATACCTGTGTTTTTCTTGAATTTTTTTTACCATCTTTTCTGATGGAGAGTTCATGGAAAGACTGTCAAAGTCTTTCACCAGAAAATTAATATATTGTTTTAATATATCAATTTTCCAGATCAAGCTAAAGTGCACTTCCGTACTCTTTGTGATACAATTCATTCAACAGATGTTTTTTCTTCAAGTCATACCCTTTGCAGGATCTTAGTTATACCATTCTTCTTTCCATTGTTTTCAGAAAGAACTGTAACTAAAGGTAGTTCTTGACTTACAACAGTTCATTTAATGACCTTTTACAACGGCACTGAAAAAAGTAACATGACCATTTGTGACACTTATGACCATAAGTGGTCAGAGGATCAAAATTCGGACACTTGGCCACTGGTTCATAATTATGATGGTTGCAGAATCCCGGGGTCATGTGATTCCCTTTCACAACCTTCTGACAAGCAAAGACAATGGGGAGGGCAGATTCACTTAACAACCAAAACTCACTTAACAAATGTCTCATTTAGCAACATGAATTTTAGACTCAATTGTAGTCATAAGTCAAGGACTCCCTGTCCTTGGCCTGCACCTGCATTTCCAGGCATCTGCTGAGCAGGAAAGAATGAATCCTCATCACCATAGCCAAGAACTCTTTTGAATAACCATAGACATCCAATGAAAGAAATTCCAAAATTCTTGGTAGAAGTAGATGATAAAGTGTATTATTATTTATTTTTTTAAATCAAGGCTTATCTACTGACATTTGTTCTGTGAAAATACCAAAACAGACCTCGTTTCTCAAGGATAACACATATGGTATGCCCAATTGAATCAGTTTTCCCCTCCTCTACAGGTAGTTCTCAACTTATGACCACAATGGAGCCCAAAATTTATGTTGCTAAGCAAGACATTTCTTAAGTGAGTTTTGCCCTGTTTTACAACCTATTTTGCCACCATTGTTAAATGAATCAGTGCAGTTGTTAAGTTAGTAATACCATTGATAAGTGAATCTGGCTTGCCCTTTGACTTCGCTTGCCACGAGATCTCAAAAGGGGATCACATGATCCCAAGAAACTGCAACCATCATAAATACAAGTCAGTTGCCGAATTTTGATTGTGTGACCACAGGGAAAACGGTCATAAGTTACTTCTTTCGATGCCCTTGTAACTTTGCTGCTGACTATAGGGATGTTGCAGCGGTTAAGTGTGAAAAATGGTCATAACTTACTTCTTTCGGTGCTCTTGTAACTAAAGAATTGTTGTAAGTCGAGGGATACATGTACTACATTAGAACAGGGGTGCCCAACGCCCCCCCCTCGGCACATGGCCCACTACAGGGCCTTGAACTGTTTGAAACTGGGCCACAGAAGTGGCGTGAGCAACGGGAGAGTGTATGCCTGCACACTCCATTTGCCCAAGCAGCGGGCCCAGATGTGCCCATCATTCTTGCAAATGGATCTGCATATGTGCGCTTGCTCACTGCCCACATGGATCCATCCCTTCCAACCCACCAGGCTGCAAAGCTAGAAAGGTTGGGGAACTCTGCATTAGGAGACAATTCTGAAATAACTGCTGGTGAGGGGTAATGTTCTCTTTAACAGAAAATCCCAACACCCCCCCCCCACCGCAAAAAAAAATACAAAATACAAAATGCAGGCCCTTCTGCATGTTGCCCTATAGAAGCAGCCTAATGCTGATTTCCTTTGTCCATGCTGCTCGAGTATGCGGCATACTTACAACCTGTTCTATCCAGTGCGCACTGCTGGATAAATCAATAATGATTTCAAGCATTCCAATTAGGAGAATATAAGTTAATTAAGGTAGTTTTACAAGCACCTCCTCATAACTGACACTCGTCATGCTATTATAAAGTCCGTACAATATGCCAATAGTCAGGTCATGATTATCCTTTTTAATCACCCTTCCTTTGTGCCCTGCAACTAAACAGGACACTTGTGAGTGATTGTCATAAAGTTCATCTACTGTGACCGTTTCACATTTCAGCTCCAGATTAAATATACTCCGGCAAATTTGAGTGCAGTCAATTAGACTGTAATTAGAGAAATCTTTAGCATTGTTAAGGGTACAATCCAGAGTACATTTCCTATTTCTGAAGGCCAAATGGGAATAGGATAATTAAGAAACCTTAAGGAGTCTGTTCAGCTAAACCTGGGATATATTCATTAGCAAAATATATATATATATATATCACAAATGTAGCCAAGCCTTTTCCCACCTTCTATCCAGCGGTTTTCAGATACCAAAATGCAAAAGAAAAGTTACCCAAATCAGTATATCCTCAGAAGAGAATGTGACATTTTTATTCTTGTAATCAAGTACTTCTGCTTTAATTTAATGGTGTTGCATTTCAGCCCAGTGGTGGAGTTTGTTTCACTTTTAACACTTTCAATTTGTATTCTGTTTAACCTGGTGAACTTTACTTAATTAAGATGTTGCTATAAACAATTAAACCTCCTGTAGGATCATTAGAGAGAGATAAAACTTTATGATGTAATAAAGCGCAATAAAATAATAGTCACAGCACTTCATGGGTAGCATAAGGTGCTCTTAGAGGGAAATAGGGTGTTTTCTTTGTCTAAAATGCAAAGATTTTTAAAGCACGTGATACGATGGTAGCCACTTGTTGCCTGCAAAGAGGCAAACCAAAATACTTGGTTTGAAATTCTGCACCATCAATAATTTAAACTAAAGGAAAGTATTTCTAAACAGACAGTTCTCAGTGTTGGAAATAGAAAAGGCATTGTGCAGCTTCTTGTATCTTTAATTCCATAAAGTTAATCTATACTAAGAGAAAAGAGATGGAAGGATAAGAAACACAAAAATAGTGTATATCTAAAATTGTACATATAATTTTTATTTATTACAAAGGCTGATGGCATAATTACAGTCATATTTGGAAGTAGCATAAAAGTTAAATTATGTTATATATAGTAGGGCAACCAAGGGACCCTGGGTCTGTCCAGTCTCCATAGACTATGTCTGAATTGGGACAAATACTTGCAGGTTCAGACTGAACCCCTGCACTTTATTCCATAATCACCTACTGTGGGTAAGAGGGAAATGTTGACAAAAGTGAAAAGAAAGCTTATGTCTGGAACCCATCTGAATCCAGTCCTTTGTTTGTTTACATCTAATAGACAGATAGTCACTGAAGCAGTCGGTGCCAGCTTAAATGGACTCTGGGGGATGGTAGAGGACAGGAAGGCCTGGAGGAACATTGTCCATGGGGTCGCGATGGGTCAGATGTGACTTCGCACTTCGCAACTAACAACAACAATAATAGATACAACCAGACTAGTTATAACCTTCTAATTGAATAGAAACTGTATATCCTGATAGATTCTACATTCAGATGTTTGACAACTGACACACGTTTATGACTGTTCCTGTGTCCCAAGGTCAGGTGATCATGTTTTGCAGCCTTCTGACAAGCAAAGTCAATGGGAGAGCCAGGTTCACTTAACAACCAAGTTACTAATTTAACCACTGCAGTGATTTGCTCAACAAATGTGGCGAGAAAAGTCATAAAATAGGGCAAAATTCACTCAACAAATTTCTCACTTAGCAACCTAAATTTTGGGCTCAATTGTGGTTGTAAGTTCACAGAGTAGGAAGGGTAGCTTATGAGAGAGACAGACAAATAGTAGTGTAATCAGAGCCCTCAGAGGAAGAAAAGCTTAACACTTATCTTAATGTTAATGGAAAACGTTAAGTTTATTATATTAAAAATGACTCAATTAAATGAAAGAGTAAATCAAGCTGATAATGAATAAACTTTTATTAGGGGGACTAATAGAAAAAGATCAGGAGGGGACTAAGACTGAGTTGACTTGATCTTCTGCAATTATTTGGCTGTAATGTACGAAACATTAATTGGCCTCTAAATTTTGCTATATGTTGTGAAGAGATATTAGACACTGCTAGAGTGGGAACAGGGTAGAAGCTGAGGAATCTTTGCAGGGTAGGGCTGAAAAATTCTCTCAGTACCTGTCAGATAAAGTCGCTCAGATTCGGACGGATCTGGACTCTATTTGGCCAGGATCTGCAGAGATGACCGTGGCAAGTCTTAGTCCTGTTATTTGGGTAGAGTTAGATCCTATGGGCCCTGATGAAGTGGACAAGGCCATGGGCACGATGAACGCCTCCACCTGTTTATTGAACCTGTACCCTTCCTGGCTGGTTTCGGCTAGTCGGGAGGTGACATGAAGCTGGCTCCAGGTGTTGATCAATGCTTCATTGAATGAAGGGTTCTTTTCACTGACCTTGAAGGAGGGGGTGGTGAGGCCGCTTCTTAAGAAGCCTTCTCAGGAACCAGTTGATTTGAAGAACTTTCGTTCTGTCTCCAACCTCCCCTTTTTGGGGAAAAGGTGGTGGCACTCCAACCCCTACGGACCTTGAAGGATACCAATTATCTTGATCATTTTCATTCTGGATTCAGGCCCAGTTACAGCACTGAGACAGCATGGGTGGGTGACCTCCGGTGGGCCCGGGACAGGGGTTGCTCCTCTGTCCTGCTTCTTGACCACTCAGCGGCTTTTGATACCATTGACCATGGTATCCTTCTGGGGCAACTCGAGGGATTAGGAGTGGGAGGCACTGTGTTGGGTGGTTCACCTCTTACCTCTCAGGTCGCTCACAGTCGGTGTTGGTAGGAGGGCAGAGATCAGGCCTGAAGCCCCTACTGTGTGGGGTGCCTCAGGTCTTTCTCTCACCTCTTCTATTTAACATCTACATGAAACCTTGGGTGAGATCATCCAACGACATGGGGTCTCCGCCCCAGGCTGGACCAGCCTGGTCCATCAAGGTGATGAGGCTGTGAGGATCTGGATGGGGACCAACAGGCTCAGACTCAACCCTGACAAGACTGAGTAGCTTTGGGTCTTGCCTCTACGTGGTCCAGTTGAACATCCATCATTAACTGTGGGTGGGGAAATATTGACCCCCTTGGAACAGGTGCACAACTTGGGAACTCCCCTGGATCCACAGCTGCAATTGGAACATCATTTGGTGGCTGTGGCCAGCGGAACCTTTGCACAGGTGCACATAGTGCATCAGTTGCGCCCTTCCTGGACCAAGAGGTTCTTCTCACAATCACTCATGCCCTCATCACCTCAAGGTTAGATTTCTGCAACACACTCTACTGGGGCTACCCTTGAAAAACATTTGGAGGCTTCAATTGGTCCAGCATGCAGCTGCGCAACTGATTATGGGTATACCTCGGTGCACCCATATAGCACCATTCCTCTGTGAGCTGCACTGGCTCCCAATAGCCCTCCAGGTGCAATTCAAGGTGTTGGTAATGATCTTTAAAGCCCTACATGAATCAGCTTCCCTTGGGGATCCAGACCGTCCTCAACCTATTAGCTTTTCGCTGGACCGTTAAGACCTGACTATGCCAGCGGGCTTGGGACCACTGATTCCCCCCTGTATGGATGTGTTAGCATGTTTGGTGTTTGATAATATTTTAATGTTTTAATATTAAATTAACTTTTTAGGTTTGTACTATTTTATTCAAATGTATTATTGTGATTGTAATTTACCCAGAGTCCTGTGGGAGTTGGGCGGCCTATAAGTCCAAATAATAAATAAATAAAATAAACAGTACATTGTGGGATGCTCTCTGAGCTTGGTTGTTTACTTGCAGTTGGTTTCTTGGTTGTTTACTTGCAGGTGTTCCACTACCCAACTAGGTAACTTCTGATGATGTTACCTAGTTGGGTAATGAAATGCCTATAAGAAAACAACCAAACAATCATGCTCAGAGAGCACCACAGTTGACCCACAGTTCATCTCTGAGCTACAAATATTCTCTTCTATTGGTATACAGCCGTGATGGCAAACTATGGCACATGTGCCAGAGATGGCACACAGAGTCCTCTCTCTGGGCATGCGAGTGATCATTCCAACTCAGCTGCATCGTGTATGTGCGCACGTGCCTCCTACTGCTGCCCATCTGGTCTTCGGGTTTCTGCCACGCATGCGTGGAGGTGGGTTGTGCTTCGGAGTTGCGCATGT
This sequence comes from Boaedon fuliginosus, assembly GCA_027560395.1. NCBI lineage: Eukaryota > Metazoa > Chordata > Lepidosauria > Squamata > Lamprophiidae > Boaedon > Boaedon fuliginosus. The sequence goes on from JANHGC010008001.1 coordinate 246,820, forward strand.
ATGCATCGGGGGCAGGGCATACGCACGGGGTCACAAACACATACATGGGGTCATGGGGCACACGGATGTCATGCACACATCCGTGGGGCACCTGCATGAGGCGCATACATGCATTGCATTTTATTTATTTATTTATTTATTTTATTTTATTGGTTTTATATCCTGCCTCTCCTTGACCGGGGAAGAGAGGCGGGATATAAAACCAATAAAATAAAATAAAGAGGCGGCTTACAGCAGTTAAAATGGATACAATGAAATGGATACAATAAAGACAATATTAAAAACCACAATATAATAATAATTTAAAAGTACTATAAAACACAATCATACTCCAGTCAGTAGTCATTCTTCCAGGGGATTTTGGGGATGCATGTGTTGCATTCGCATTCGCAAACGCATGCACGCTTTGGGCACTTGGTGCCGAAAAGGTTAGCCATCACTGGTATATGGTGTTGGCCAGAGTTCTGACCAGATTGCCTTCCAAAGATGCATGAAACTAGGCTGAGGGGCTCAGGTGATCCTAATTCTGAAGGTTGGTCATCTGCTCCATATTTAGTGGAATTAAAAGAAATAGAGAAATCTATGGGAAACTACCAAAACTTTACTCTCTAATCTCTTGTTCTGTGAAGACTCTTGTTCATTCACAGAAATAAAGGCTGTTTCTCTCCAATAACTAGACTTAAAGCCTGACTGAAAAGACACTAGAAAATGATTTTTGTCTAAAACAGGCTGAAATTTAATTTAATTTATTTTCTCCAATGATATAAACAGGGTGCAACTGTTATTTTGGTGTGGATCACGCCAGTAATTATTTTGCTTGTGATACTGCTGTATTCAGAAAATCCTCGGGGTTTTTTTTGCTGTTACTTGATTTGGTTTTATTTCTTTTTCCATACTCAGTAGCACTGACCTGCATTTAATCAAAGTGCTTATAAAATGCCAATGTTAGCTGTATTTTTAAAAAACATGCAACATGTTTCAGATTTTTTTTCTCTCTTTCTCTTTTAAAACATTTTAACAACTCCAGACCTAGGAAATGGTTTAGCCAATTTAAACCATTTTAAAAATAAATAAATCTTTCTCCAAACTGGAAAAAAAACAACATGTGCCAAGTTTCAGCTGGACACAAATTAAAACAGTCTCGTTCTTTAAATCCTTTAAACACCAGAGAGTTGCTCGAGCAACAACCAATTCTTTTTTAAGAGCCACAGTTGTAAGGATAGGCTGCTGTAAACTGTGTAATTGTTGGCCTGAACATTAAAAAGTACTGAGGCTGGATTACCACTGCAGCATAAGGGTGCAGGGTCAAACTCAATAAGCCGTATTAATGCCAACAAAAATACTTATTGTGCTGCAAAAAAAAAAAGAATCCTTTGATGAATCCATTCTTCACCTGACATGCTACATTTAGTATCTCTGAAGATAAAAAAGGAAACAAACTCATATATTTTATAAAAAGGTCTTCAATAAATTATTAGGAAAAGTTTCTTGGTTCTCAAAAGTGAGGATGACTGTTTTTCCCAACACAGAGATGAGAGTGGGAGGTGGGTTTTGTGGTCAAGAGAAGAGACATGATTTGCTTCACAATAGCCCACACCCTTAGTGCTGACAATTTGGTCATTAGGGTACAGTGCCTAATTTTAAACAGTACAATTTTAAACAGCGCTGTTAATCAATATGCAAATAACATGCCCTATTTTCGTCCCTTTCATCTGAAACCAAAGGAACAGAAGCAATTCTGAATTGATCTCTAGAGGTGCTGATGGACTAGCTGAGGACTAATAAACTGAAGCTTAAACCAGAAAAGAGAAAAATTCCCAGGAAGGAGACACACTAGAGGAAAAAGTTGTTTTATAAAGGCAATAATGCCTCTGAGGAATCATGTTCACAAGTGGCACAAGGTTTACATTTGGCAATGGCAGGAAATTGAACTCTCAGTGTCCCAGCTTAGCATAGTTCAGTGATATCTAGACTTGATACTACAATGGAGACTCCAAGCGACCCCACTTTCTTTAAGTTGTCTACTCAACTTCAGTTGGCCTAGAATATTGTTGGTCATTAGTAGAAGATATTATGATGATTTGACAAATTCAGACCATTAATTCTTAGCCTAAAAGACGTTGGGACTATGACCATTAATGAACTATCTTGACCCAGACCAAACTGCTTGCTTATCTAAGTTCTAATTCTTCATTGGAAATAAGACTGGCCAGGAAAACAATAGGGATTACTCCAGGAGTATTCGACCATTGTTCTAGAATATTTTGAGGTTTTGATTGTATGCCAATTTCCAAGATTATATTTTTGATTATTTCTCCAACTAGTGTATGGGGTGATTTGTAACATGATTAAGATACTAGTTCTCATGCTTTTCATAAAAGAAAATTTTTATTAGTGGAATGTTTATTTTTACTTTCTAACTATGGGTTCTATGCAAATGTGTTACTTTTCACTGAACCATAATCTCTGCAGCTGACTGATGCCTCCCTGCCTTTTCATGCCTCATAGTTGCATCTCGTAGTAGACATGATAAAGTACTTTTTCTGTTTGGATTTTTCAGATCAGACAATATGAGCAGGCCAATAACAATGAAAACATGTTTAACAGAAAACAGTGGCGGCAGCAGAATTGTCCATCATATCCTTTAATACGATAAAGTAAAAAATATAATGATGTATCTTGGAGTCTTGGCAAAAGAATGGTATAGAAGAAAGGAGAAGGAGGAGTTATCATAGTATATGGTGGGAAGACTTGAGAAGATACTTTCCTATTTTTTCTCAAGTACAGGTAGTCCTAGACATATTACAACAATTGAGCCCAACTTTCCTGTTGCTAAGCAAGGCAGTTGTTAAGTAAGTTTTAGCCCCTTTTTATTACCTTTCTTGCTACCATTGCTAAGAGAATCACTACAATTGTTAAGTTAGTAACCCAGTTGTTAAGTGGATCCGGCTTCCCCATTTATTTTGCTTGTCAGAAGGTTGCAAAAGGAGATCACATGACCCCAGGACACTGCAACCATCATAAATACGAGCCCGTTCCGAAGTGTCTGAATTTTGATCACTTGACCGTGGGGTTGTTGCAATGGTGGTAAGTGTGCAATATGGTTATAAGTCACTTTTACAGCACCATTGTGATTTTGAATAGTCACTAAACGAGCAGTTGTAAATTGAGGACTACCTGTAATGTGCTTCATTTTATTCTTTCATCTAGCAGGGAAGTTTATAATTAATTCAAAATCCTTCTCTATGGAGATTGGTCTGTAAGAAGGCATAAAAAGATGGATGGGTGGATGGGAGGGTGGGTGGCTGGATGGCTGGATGGCTGGATGGATGATAGGATGGGATGGGAGGCTGAAGTGAAGAGAAGGAAAGGGGAAGGAAAGGGGAAGGAAAGGGAAGGGAAGGGAAGGGAAGG
>JANHGC010008001.1:321833-334342 GCA_027560395.1 Boaedon fuliginosus
AATAGGAGGAGTAAACAATATTATGTATGTTCATCACCACTTCGAATTATTTATATAACTAATAAATTAGTTATATAATATATTAATTATTATATAACTAATCAAGGAGAGAAGTAACGTGGAACTAAGGAGAAATTTCCTGACAGAACAATTAATCAGTGGAACAACTTGCCTCCAGAAGTTGTGGATGCTCCAATACCAGAAGTTTTTAAGAAAGGATTGTCTGAAATGGTATAAGGTTACCTGCTTGAGCAATGGGCTGAAGTATGAGTCATCCAAGGTCCTGTTATTCTGTTATATAAATATATGCCACATGTACTTCGACCATAGTTAATATTTCCTGTAACTAGTACCAAGTGACTCAAAATCAGGTCATTTTCATTTGAAAAAAGGAAATAAATTACTGAATAATAATGCACATAAAACAAACATTTAAGTGGTCATTTCAAATTAGAAAGATGCAGAGAATGACAACAAAGAATTTGGTAGCACCTGAAATATTCTTTCTAAATATGTCCTAGAATTATAAGTAATTATCATATTTAAAAACCAGCTCTAGAAAAACCATTAATTATGGATATACCATATTGATAAAATCAAGACAGTGGACTGTATATCAGATAAAGTATGTCACACACAAAAACATTATTAAGGAATTGGTCAAAAAGCAATGCAATTTTGAAGCATAACATCACTTTTCCAGGGAAACATTTCCTTATATTTTGAACAAATTGAAACAGACTATTAACTTTTGTTTATTTAAACTTTTCACTGTAATTTATGTTTTTTTAAAAGACCATGAAAATGAAATTTGCCAAATATATTTTGATCTACCCCATATGCGCCACTGCATGCTATAAAAAGGCAACCCAAAGTTCAGGCCTTGAACACAAATATTTCCAGAAATGTGGTTGCATTTTTATGTGTGCTTTTTATTAGATCACCACAAATAATTACAACCCTATTGTATTCCTGACTCCAATTAGCATGTATGGGCCTGCTTTTTATTTTACCTTGCCAATCTCTCAAAACGGAATCAAGGAGCGAGAGCTGCCTTATCTTTGGTTTAAAAAACAAGAGGAACATTGGGGTGTATTTTTGTGGAAGTAATCTTTGAGCTACTCTTTTTTTCTAAATTCCTCCAGAATTTCAGAGGCATGGGAGAACGGAGAAGAGATTGAATTCTGTGTCACTCCATCCAGCGTCCAGCTGCTCCCCTTTGGAGGAGGTGGGAGGCTGGGGTCTCTTGTTGCTTGTGTGAAAACGGACATTGCCTCTCTTCCCTAGACTTCTCCTGTGGGGTTCATCTAGCAGGCAGGGTGGGGAATAGATGTCTGAGCTATACCAAGGTCGGCCAGCAAGAGCTGACAGCTTCTGTCTCTGTACAAAGAAAAGAATCAATACTTTTGGACTACGGCTGTGCCCTCAGTGTAAAACAACAAACATGCAGCGTCTGACATGTTTCTAGGTGATTTGTGGCAAAACCTCTTGTCTGATCTGTATCCAGGAGCTGCTGTGTTACTGCTCTTTGCTTTTCCTCCTCATCTCCCGCCCCCCCAGTTCTGTGATGTCTAATGCTTTACTCAGGTACAGAGGCGTGTATTCTACCCTACAGCTACTTGTCACTCAATAAATCACACCTACAAGCACAGTCTGCACAGAGTGATCTGGGCTTTAACAAAGGATCAGAGGGACAAAGTGCAGGCAAGATACTGTAATTATAACAAAAATAAAACATTCAGTGAGCTGTAGCAAAGACAGAGGCTCTAAGGCACTGACAGACTGTCATCAGAACCGGTCCCGGCTTTTGCGTCTGTCTGATGTTCTGAGGGCTTTTTTTATTATTATTATTTTATTTTGCTTCCATTATTAATGAACTTTGGTACCTTAAAGTTCTTCTTTATGTGTCACAGAACTTTCTGAAAGTTGTACCCGATAAAATGAAGGGAACGTACACAATAGGGAGCATACATGTTCGGGCCATATTTAAGGGTTACATTCTTTCAAAGAATAACATTGTTATTGGTTTCTTGGGTTATTAAAAGTAGGAAAATGAGCATCTGGAAAACCATAATACAACCTAAGGCAAATGAAGAAGAGGAAAATGCTGTTGTGTGACAGATTTGATGACATGACAAATAATTTCAGGAACTGTTCAGTTGAAAGTTTTACAGTTTTCCTTGAAAGAAACCAGAAAAGCACAATTCCTGGTATAATTTGCATTAGCACATGTCTTAAAAGTAAAGACCTTTGTAGATATTTGCCAAGCAGTTTTCTATGTGTCTGCATTTTCAGATTTTATTTATTAAATTATTATTATTTTGGTTTGTACAGAAGCTTCGAATAAACTGAAACCATACTGTGGAATCCTACATTTGAAAGACACATATTCTACTTGTTTGTTCATTTGTACCCAACTATGAGACGGACACATCATCAGTTCAAAATATATTAATATTTAGTTTATAGTTTTTAATTAAAAATGTGCTTCTAAAATGAGCCACCAGGTGCCTTTGCAAAGTTGTATGTTCAACTACTGAGATTAATTGACAGAATAGTTTTACAACATTTGGCTGAAGTAGGAACAGTAGTTGATGCTGCTCCAGCATGTTTCCAAAATAATTGCATTTAAGAGCCAGTATATCCACCTGGATTTGAAGGATAGAAAGTAAAGAAAATATAACACTGAAAAACCAATTTTTAGATTTGGAATAAATTTCAATTAATAACAGAGTTTCTAATAAAGTCTTCATTTATATTTTTATTTTGGCTGAAATCTAAACACATTTTCCGGGAGACATCTTCATTTCAATAAGCATACTGACAATATGAAACAGACATCCTTAGAAATACATATATCTAATATTTTATTTAGTTATTTATAGCCCTTCCCTACCCATATGAACTCAGAACAGTGACCAGCATAATTCTACTATACAACACAATTAAAAACAATCAGGTTTTTTTTTAATTATTGCCTATGATGGACAACCAAACACAAACAAGTATGGTTAGAAACACATAATTAAAGACATCTCCAAATGCAAGAACTAAGATTTTAAAATACAACAATTGATTTTTTTTTCTTTTTCAAATTGTAGATCAGGTATTTGCTAAAATTCATATAAATTCAAATTGTCTAATAATATGGAAGACATGATAGCTCAATTTCAAATGTCTTTCCTGAATAGCTGCATTGTCCCTACACACACCAGGTGCTGATTTTTCCATGATGAGCAGCATATTCGGATTGGGTTTTTTATTTGCATTTTGCTGGAAGTTTATTGATCTCCAGTATCCAATCCACAATAAATATATTTGAGAATTCTCTTTTTCTGTAATCTATACAGTGCTTTTTTTCTAAAAAAAAAAAGGTACCGGAACTAAAAAAAAAGGTCCCGGAACTCCTGTCATATTGCGCATGCGCACCATAGATATACTAATATACAAAAGAAGTCTAAGGAAAAAAAGGTGCCGGAACTCCGTTCCGGTGAGTTCCCCCAGAAAAAAAGCCCTGAATCTATATATATGGGAGAAAGAACAGGGGAAACTAACCAAGGTCTGCCATCTTCTGTCTTCTTAAGTATTCCAACTTGGAAAAAAACTGCTTGCAATTATGTCTGTTAAGGCTCTTCAGAAAATTTAGATCACTGATATTTTAAAGTTCTAAATCATAGATAAATCCTTCAAAAACAGAAAGGTCATCCTGCTGTCTATGAAGAATCAGTCATTCATTCACATGAAGAGTGAAGATGAGACAGAATCAACAGCACTTACAGTATATGATTTTGAGCTCAGCGTGTCTACAGAATGCCTGAACAGGGTTTCTCCACTTGCAACATTCCTGTGAATTAGCACCTTCCTTATGAAATTTTTGGAAAATCTTCCTCTGTTGCAGAACTCAGGAGAACTATTATTTTAGGGAAAGAAGCTAGATAAAAAGCAGCTATATTTTTGCCTAAAGAGAAACAAATATACTGTATCTCATACAAGAAATATCTCAAACACTCACACATTCTATGCCAATTCCTTCCACCACTAATCACAATTCCTACCTTCTGCATATCCTCTCTGTAGAATATATACTGTACAGTCATACAAATCACAACTAGGAAGCACACGCAAGATATACTGTATGCTCTAACTGTTATCATAAACCCTTTTCAGCTAAGAAAACATGGAAAAATTACCCACTTTCACTACAATTGACTGTGTCTTTTCTTTTCTTTTCTTTTCTTTCGTTCTTTATTAATTATATTTATATCCCGCCTCATTTCCCCGGTCAAGGGGAACTCGAGGCGGCTAATACCATAAGCATCGCATTGTTGTAAAGAAGCTTACTTATTTTGGTCTTCTGCTTACTCTGCATCCACTATTTTAGTTCTCTTGCTATTGGCAATAAAAAGTAGAGCTATATTTTTGAAATTCTTTCCCCAAGGTATTAAGTAATTGGCAATGTTTTAAAAAATGTGCTTATCTCTTCTGTTGGTAAAACTGTTCCTTACGTATGATTTTTATTATTGTTTTTTATTTCCTGTTTTTATTGTTATAGGTCTTAACTGATATTTTCAGTCACTCCAAGAATCCTTTAACGTGAAATAACAAATGTTAAAAATAAACAGTGCTGTACCTCATATGTTTAGGTTACAAAAAGGATAAGTAATCTGGTGTTTTCGATGAACATTCACATCAGGCTTAAAAAATGGCCCTTGATGTGAAGAATTGTGAGACTTGTACTCCAACCTGGGGATACCAGGTTGTCCACATTCAATTCATAGAAGATTTCATATAGCAGGGATGCAAAATTATGGCCCTTTTATGACTTGTGGACTTTCAATTCCCAGAATTCCTGAGCCAGGCATGCTGACTCAGGAATTCTGGGAGTTGAAATCCACAAACCATAAAGGGGCCATGGTTCCCCACCTCTGTTCTGTAACAAAAGCATACTTTTATCTACTCAGTTGTTCTTACGTTGTGCAACTTAAACCAATGGTTCAAATAAATTAGGTGGAATAATAAACCGGGGGAAAATGGCACATTAGGAAAAAAAAGCATATCACAAAACAGTGAAAAGATATTTAGAGAATCACTTATTTAAAGGCTAAAGATATAATCTCATTCAGATGTTTGTGCATGCCTAAAAGTCTAAGTCTAATTTCAATTCCCTTTTGAAAAATAATGTCCTGGTGTATCCGGCAAGGAGGCACTATTTCACTCCTCTCTCTTGCTGTAGATCTCCTCTGATCCTTTTTTAATGTTTCCAGAAGTAGTGCTGGGTCTAATTAGGCAATTTTCCTTCCATCTCCTTTTGTTGTTTTTCCCCCTACTGCAATCCATTGTTCACAGCCCATTACAAATTCCCTTGGATTCTTTACAAGCCATGAACAAGCCCACAATGTAGCACAAGAACTCCAACTTGGAAAGTGTTTAAAAAAAAAAAAAAAAGTCTGGATTTACTCTCTTAAATCCAGCCTGAGCACATTTTCTTCGTGAGTGTGAAGTTTAATCCAGAAGGCAATAAATAAAACAGAACAGCAATTAATTCTATAATTATTATATGATTATTGTTACCATACTTTCAAGCATATGTACTGAAAATCTAATTAAAAGCCAATCCTGCCTGCAAGTTTGGCATTTGGGCAATTCAACATTTTGATATTAAAATAAAACATCATTACAGCTAAACTGAAGTTCTACTGTACTTAGATTTGATTTATAGCATACGGGTGTTGCTTTTTATATGTTTTACTGCAAAAGGAAATCAATCTTTTCTTTAATCCTTTGTGCTTTCTAAAATCCTTTTTGTACTTATTCTTTCCTAAAGCAATCCTCTACCACAAATTAAGCATAATAGAAATATTTACAAGACAAATATAGTTTATTTTAAATTAATCCTGTATAACCCATGTCTCAGTTTAATCTACATTTATTAAAATACAGAGAATAAATAAAACACTTAAAGACTAATTTTTAGATTTGAAATCAATTTCAAACAGAAGAGTTTTTAATAAAGTCTTCAATTGTATTTTTATTTTGGCTGAAATCTAAACACATTTTCTGAGAAACATCTTCATTTCAACAGGCATATTGTCAATATGAAAATAAACATCCTTAGAAATACATATATCAAATACTTTGTTTAGTTATTTATAGCCCTTCACTATCCATATGAACCCAGAAGAGTGACCGGCATAATTCCATCATACAACACAATTAAAAACAATCAGTATTTTGGAATTACTGCCTATGATGGACACCCAAACAGAAATAATTATGGTTAGAAACATGTGGTTAAAGGCATCTTCAAATCGCCATAACTAAGATTTTAACATTGTATTTAGATTTGATTTATAGTATACGGGTGTTGCTTTTTATATATTTTACTGCAAAAGGACATCAATCTTTTCTTTAATCCTTTGTGCTTTCTAAAATCCTTTTTGTATTTTAATCATGTACTTATTCTTTCCTACAGCAATCCTTTACCACAAATTAAGCATAATAGACATATTTACAAGGCAAATATAGTTTATTTTAAATTAATCCTATACAACCCATGTCTCAGTTTAATCTACATTTATTAAAATACATAGAGTAAATAAAAAAGTTGAAACCTCTGGAAAAATCAGTGATTTACGCATGTAAATTCTACTCTAATAATATCAATTCTCTGCTAATGAATTATCTATAAAACGTTTATTCAAACTTAGTAAATTATATAAATTAGCATTTGAACTAAATATTTCACAGCAAAGTTTATATAAATTCACAGTTTTTCCAAGACAGCAGATCAGCCAACAAGTCTTTATACTCACTCCATTGAAGAATCCTAATATACTGTATTTATAAAACCTTTCAAAGAAACTGTCTTGTATGCATGACAAAGGATTGCCAAAAGTATTAATACTGTTTTGAAGGATGCAGCTTGGAGGAAATCAGAGAACTGAAGCTCTGTACAAGAAAAAAACATTGTAAGTCATACTGAATCAGATCAAAAAGCTGTCACTTCCAGATTTAATTTCCATAGTATTCAGTCAGGTAGCTGTAAAAAATCCACAAGTACAGAAGAAGAGCAAAGAAGTTCTTATGCCCTTCCTTTCTAACTAGCTTAGAAAGATATAACACTAATACAGGAGAATATATCACCTCTTCTTTCAAATATACTTTCTTAAATAATAGAATGACAAGAGTTGGAAAAGAAGTCTTCTAATCCAACCCTCTGCTCAAGCAGACCCTACATCATTTCAAACAAATGGTTGTCCAATTTCTTCTTAAAAACCTTAAGAACCTCCAGTGAAGTCCAGAGTCAAGTGAGAGTGAGTGGGCAGCCATATAAATTTTTGAAATAAATAAATACATTTTATTTCCTTTCAATTATCTCCCCATTTTTTCCTATTCTCATCTAGTCCAGTTACTTCTTTTAGATGTCCTTATTGATTTATTTGTTCTAATATCTCCAAATAATTTTTTGTTATCAATAGTTCTAGCCATTTGTTCAGCCCAAATACAGATCATCTAGAAACAAATACTGAATACAAAATATCTAACACTTTAACTACACGTTTAAGTAGTTTTAAAAACAATCTGAAAACAGAACTTCAAATGGAATAGATCTGTAAAGGGAAGAATGAAAAGTAGAAATTGTTCATTGCCAATTGTCAATTATTAATATTTTTCTTCTAGTTGGAGAGAAAGTTGAGTCTTTTATTAAAGAGAATGGGAAGGAAAGGTCTAGCAACAAGCAGCTTTAAGAGCCTGTTTTGCTCAAAGGCTTGCTGAATCCAGCCAATGGGAAAAAGAAATATGTATGTCAGTCTTTTAGTGTCTAAAATTACTTTGTATAACCTCCAAATAGAAGAGACAGAATAACGTTAGATAAAACAAGCTGCAGTTTATTCAGTGACTTTTTCAACAAACTGCAACTGAAGCATGTAATGGCTTAGCAGAACAGCTACAAGCTTCAACTGTATTTTCTTCCAAATAGCTTGTGTCCATATGAAAAATGTTTATTCCAACAGATATCAGCAACTATAATGGGAATGTTACACATTTTGCAGTCCTACAAACTAACAGTGCAAGCATTCCTCTTAGCCAAATATATGGTATGATTTTACAATGTTGAAAAGAAATGTGTTCCTAATCTTGTTTAGCTTTTACTATACATGTAACTAAATGCTCAACAATTATGATACATGGAGTGAAAACTCATGGCCCGCCCAGAGGTTCTAGTGTGGATTGCAACAGCACTTATTTCTTGGGACACTGTGCTTGCCACCTTGTGAGTTACAATTATCGAACACAATGGGTTGTGTCTAGATAAAAGAACACAAGACTGATTTCTTAGATATTCTGTCCTAAATAGGAGCTATACTATTTAGATAATTTAATAACTAAGGAGCAAACATGGGAAATCGTGTGCTGGCACTCCCTCCAATATTCATGAAAAAATGAACAAGTACTAAAACTGAAGCTCCAAAATACATCCTGAACACAATCGCAGACTGTGCATAGAAAGAGGAATTTTTCCTTGTCTGACGGAGAATTTAGATCAAGTGTGTTCTCTCAATTGATAAATAACAAACTGATAAATAGAATGGGGTCAATTAATACATTTTTAAATCTGGTCTGTGTGTATTTTAATTAGCTCTAGCCATGCATACTTTCAGCACACTTTTTTCTATAGTAGAAAAAATGGGATTTTAGGACTATGCCACTATATGAAAATAAATGTTATTTTTCTGTTTCATGTTCATGAACTGAATTTTTCTTACTTCTAGTTGTCGAGATATAATATAAATATAATGGTTCATGAACATGAAACAGAAAAATAACATTTTCTGCTACTATGCATCACAGTCATACGTTATTCATAAGAAGAAGTGATGAAAAAATAGCTTAAATATATAGCTCTTTCAAAATAATGTCAAGTTACGTTCATATTCTGTTTCTGGATTGTAGAAATAACAAATACACAAACAGACATGCTTACCTTTACCACAGAAATTAGATAACCACTTGTACTGGAATTTTTTAAAAGTTCAAGAAAACTTTACCACCAAAATATTCTCTCTTTAAGCACTGAGTGGTTGAAAAATACTGCTGCAAGCTTTAATTGAGCTAATGAGCAGATTAATTACCTAAAGCTTTAGTAGAAGATTAAAATTGGCTTCTTGGTTCAACTGTGGGATGGTAGGGAATGAAACTCAGAAGCGCCAGAAGCACAAACTCCACAGTTTGCTCATACTTATGCCAAATTTTATAACACAGTTTACCTTGAAGTTTCCATCATAAGCTGTTTAGAACTGTGAAAATACTTGCTATTAATATGGTATATCAAGATAGTGAAGATTTCAATTATAAATACCATTCAGTCTTTCAGCCCTTCTTTTTCTCTTCACACAAATACAGGCATACAGTTAAATCTTATTTTAAATCAATGGAGTGGAACATGCCATTTTGAACATCTTCAGTTTGAAATTCATTCATGGTCTTACATACAGCTTCCAGGTACCTTTAGTCTATAAAAAATTAATTATGACCTTTCAGTGATGAAAGGAATATGTTAAAACTTAAATTACTGGAAGGCCAAGTTGTTCCCACTTTTGCTAAACAAGTTAACATAAGCAGAAGAACACAGCCAGTAGAAGTTAATTTTGAATGCACTATTCATTTGTAGAATAAATCAAAATATTCACAGGAACAAAATAAAAACATACTGCATATTTAACTGTAAATAAAGTTAAAATTATTTACCTCATTATTTTAAATGAGATGGAGAGTGTTTTGGAAGATTTATCTCTCAATCGAGTACCGTATACCACAAATAAGGAGTATTACTGAGGAAAAAAATCTATGCAATTGCCCTCATCATGGAAAATGTCAGAATATGGAACACACCTCTATCACACCCACAACTGATGATATTTGGAAAGAATGAACTAAAGAAGAACAAGGATATTTAATATGGACAGCTTGGCCTGCTCAGGTCATAGAAGAACCGGGGGGCCTTCAACATGAGTTCAGTATTAGCAAGCAGGCTGATGTGGATTCAAAATTGAAGAGAAGGTGTGCTGTGATATCACCTGATTCACCTCCAGACCAGTTTTCTAATGTCCCAGAAGTGAGCAAAACGTTTTTATAAAGGAGGGGGAAGGGAAAAGTAGTTTAATTTTCTTAAGATTGTAAAGGCTTAGATTTGAAACAGCAGCTCTAAATTGACATACATCTATCATGGTAAGAAAGTTCTTTTGTATTGCTTTGCTACAGTGGGAAATTCCAGCTTATTCAGAAGCATCCATTGTATGTTTTCCCAAAATTACTTACCATCTTTAGGTTTACCTACTATAGTTATCTTTGTAGGAGTAAAAGGTATTGCTTGCATGGCATTTAACTCCAAGCAGATGTCTTACTCAGACTTACAACAAATAGTTTTAGGTAACTTATCAGTATGTGGGTAAAATGGGAAAAAAATGACTCAGTATACTTGTACTATTTTCTAGATAAAAAAGATTTAAAAATAGTTGTGGTCACTAATTGAATTAGAAATTAGGCAGAGTTCCTGTTTACTATGAGGTTATAGCATAATATTTTAAAGTACTCTTGGTAGTTCTCTTATTACAGTATCTATAGGGTAAGTGTAGGATATACATTTTCAAAACTCCAGTCTTGATAAACATAATTTTAAGAATATGTTCCATGGAATATGGTACAGAATGAATTATTAATTTACAAAGTTACCAAATAAATGAAAAAAGAAAGCATGAAACTGATTACATTAATAAATTTACTACATGACTTTTATGTTTTAGAAATATTTGTACACTTTCCCCAAAGTTATTGTATAAACTGAACATTTATTTATGTTGCAAATGGTAGCATTACTTAGAAATTAGGGTGTGAAAACTGATTCTGAGTAAGTCCACTAATCAAAATTGACATTACAGATTTTTAAGTCATAAAAAATATATATATATATATATGAATGAGTGTATGTATAATAATATATATACATACACTCATTCATTCATTCATTCATACAAATAAGTGAAAAAATATTGATGGTACCAATAACGGACAAAGTTGCTTCTGAAACTATAGAAATATTATCCCGTAAATCCAAAGAAAATAGTTATCTTCTTGTCTTGCTTTTCAGTTTGCAGTTAATAAAGACAACCCAACCCAACCGATAATATTCCAGGGGCTCCAGGCTAAACAGGAAAAATCCTCTGTGAAGAATGCATAGATCTGCCCCGCCTAGCACATTTGGTGATTTGTGGGCAACTGCCCCTCTCTCTCCACATACACAGCACCGTTTCCTAGACTACTGCTTGTCTTCCATCATTCCATATGAGAAAAGATATGAAAAGTCTCTTCACTTTATTTTGCCATTGCTTGAAACAGAAAAAGGATCTGCAATAAACACCTTTTAGAACCCAACACACTTCCCTTTCCTGCTAGATAAGCAAAATAGCCCAGGTTCCTACAGTTAGCTTCACACCACGAATGAGCAGATATGAGCCTGTGTGGTATTGCGCACAGATTCTTTAGTTATGCCAAGTGAATACATTAAAGAATTTAGCTGTACATTACCTCAGGGCACCCAGCTCACAAACTTTGAAGTTGTTTCATCTGCCCGTTGTATGACTGTTGCCTTTTTTTTTTCTTTTCTTTTTTGGCCATAGTACCAATTAAAATAGTAAGATAACCACAAACATTTCTAGCATGCCTCATCTCTCTTCTTCCTTTGCGATACTTGGTTACCACCCCCTTCAAAGCATGGAGCAATTCACATAGGCCTTTTGAATTCTGAAAATTAATAGTAGCACCTCTTGATAGTTACCGTAGTTTTTTTTTTAAGTGTCTTGGAAGGTCTCGGAATAAATAGTATATGTTTTCACAGAGGTACAAAGGTTTACAAAGGTTTCATCAAAAATTTGCAAGGTTCATATTTCTATAGAAAATATGCTAGTCTTTAAATACTGCATGCCCTTTAAATACATTTTATGTGGAGAGGATCATTAGCCTAGAGGATATTTAATAAGAATTAGATAAATTTATGGAGCACAAATCAAACTATATCATTAGCTAGGAACAATACATAGAAACTGGACGCTCAGTTGTAAAAACGCTTGATAATGAATGCAGGGAAGGTTTATTACCTTGTTATTATGCGCTGCTTGTGTTTGTCTTAAAATCACTTTTGGAAGTAACAATATTAATTTTTCTTGATTTTAAGCCTGCTTGGTTTCAAGAATGAAAAAAATATATACCCCAAGTCAGAAACAACAGCTGTCAGTTAAAACAAATACTAGAAGATTGTACTAACAAAAAATGGATTGATTATATTCAAAACAGATATGGAACTAAAAAGTTTCAAATAGCTTATGAATGAAGATTAGAAGATAAGATATGTTATTATATGTTAGCTGTTATTAGAATAGTTATTACTATAATAGTTTTATTTAGTTTGTATTAAGGGAGTTAAAGTGCAGAGGTTGAATATGTGCTTATAG